>CAUYQU010015861.1:0-81000 GCA_963574635.1 Cheracebus regulus | reverse complement strand
ATGGTCCAAGGAGAATATTTATAAAGAAAGAGATTTATGGCCAAGACTGTTCTTCTTGGAGAGTCAAAATATAAGTTAGTATATTAAAGGCACTGAACAGTTGTACAGCAAACAAGCCTGTAGAATCTAGCATTTCCTAGCCATAGTGTACCATGGACCCTTTTCTTTTCCCCATAACATTTATTAACACGGATCCCTTGTGGATAGATTCCTTACTCTTGATTTCTGATAACCATGCCAGGCTGGACCCCTGCATGAATGCCCTTCTCAAGCTCTGGGTCTGCCAGCCAGGCCACCTTTCCCTACATGGACACCTTCTGCATTCCGTCACTAGGGCACTGGCATTCTGCTCTGGGCCAGTGAGCTCCCCCAGCCCACCACAGACCTCACTAATGGCCTCAGGAAGGGATGGGATTTGAGAAAGGAGGTAGAAGAAAAGGTATTTTTGTTAGTAAAGATTGCCTACTATAGTAACTTTTTTCCCCTCAATAGACAATGGTTCCTTTTTCTCCAATCATAAATACCTTATACAAATAATGTATATTTTCTAGTTATTAAATACCTACTACATATTAGTCATTGTGTGTTCATTATTTCTTTTTTCTTTCTTTTCTTTTTTCTTTTTTTTTTTTTAAGATGGAGTCTCACTTTTTCGCCCAGGCTGGAATGCAGTGGCACAGTCTTGGCTCACTGCAACCTCTGCCTCCTGGGTTCAAGTGATTCTCCTGCCTCAGCTTCCCAAGTAGTTGGGACTACAGGCATGTGCCACCACCCCTGGCTAATTTTTGTAATTTTAGTAGAGATAGGGTTTTACCATGTTGATCAGGTTGATCTCGAACTCCTGACCTCAGATGATCTACCTGCCTCGGTCTCCCAAAGTGCTGAGATTACAGGCTTGAGCCACTGCACCTGGCCATGTGTTAATTACTTCTCATTCTAACCACAGTCTTGTAAAATAGGCATGTAGCCACATACCCTTCAGATTGAAGCACATAGCTTCTCTTCTCAAAGGTGATTTTTTAACCACTTTAGAGTGACCTGTTTCACATGTGAGGAAAAGGAATTAGAGTGTTTAAATAATTTTCTAAAAGCTAGCAATGAAAGTACGGAATTTGAATTGAAGTCTACAATGTTATTTTCACCATGTCATGCCATATCTACACTTCGACCCATTAAAATATGGAAGTCCATATGATTTCGTGATCAAGAATCTCTTTAAGAATTGATAGAACTCTTTAGACACATACTATATATAATACCTGTACCTCAAGAAACATAGTTACCTAAACTTTAGGGGTTTATCCGTGAAAATTAGATTCATCATCATTATGTCTTGGAGTTATATAGTTTATATTGCTATAATGCAAAAGACTTTCTATAACTATGTCTTAAAGGTACAGGCAGAGTATTCATAAGTCCAGGCAGCAATGTATAAATGTAGCCTATTGCTAAGTAGAAGAATGTTTTTCTTGAAGCCATTTCCTCTCACAGTTATTTCTCAAATATTATAAAAAATCCACTCACATCTTGTCTTGCTGATTTTTTTTTTTAGGGGGCAGAGAGGCACATTTCTTTATTTCAGTTGGTGCAGCTACAGTGACTAGATATTAAAGGATGCCCTTTAAGAAAAGAAAGGTCATTTTTGACACAGGAAAGAAATGAGTGTCTACAGATCAGGCACTGGCTTGATCCTATGCCTGCCAGTCAATGCTAGCAATTAGCAGAAAGAATTTGGGCCTCCTAGTGTAGAAAAAAATAGAAGGAAAATATAAATTAAAAATTTTAATGTATTTCTTGAGACTTGATTATTTTTAACTTTTTACTCCTTCAAAGTGGAAGTCCTCTTCTCCTCCAAAATGTTATGAACTTCTGGCAATTCTTATTTGATTGTTATACCCGTGGAAATGAAGCCGAAAATCAAGCCATTACATGGTTTCTTTAAATAAATTGACTTTTGTTTCTTTTTTTTGTTTTTTTAAATCTAAGGCTGCAACTCCATCTCTCTGTGGAGTAGAATTATGGATAACTTTAGTTTTCTTCTTATACTTTTTCTGTGTGTGTTTTTTCTTTTTCTTTTTTTTTTGAGATGAAGTCTCGCTCTGTCGCCCAGGCTGGAGTGCAGCGGCACGATCTCCACTCACTGCAACCTCCGCCTCCCAGGTTCAGACAATTCTCCTGCCTCAGCCTCCTGAGTAGCTGGGAATACAGGGGTGTGCCACCACGCCCAGCTAATTTTTGTATTTTTAGGAGAGACGAGGTTTCACCATGTTGGTCAGGCTAGTCTCAAACCCCTGACCTTGTGATCCACCCGCCTTGGCCTCCCAAAGTGCTGGGATTACAGGTGTGAGCCACCGTGCCCGGCCTGTATTTTTAATATTTTCTACAATGAACATTTACAATTTTAACTGGAAAAAATTTGCATAAATGACATAAAATATATGCAAAAACAATCTCAGATTCTATGGATGTTTAAGACTGAAGGAAAATGTCTTCCTAATGGCTCAGGTGGACAGGTTTCGGGTATTTTTTATTAAATTGGACTTGAAATTTGGATTCTTTCTTAAAATTCCTCCTTCAAAGTGTGAGTCATGGTAGCCTTTGTAGTAACATGACCTTGTGACATGCCACATTTAATTAGCCTCAAATCATGATGTTGTATTTAAGGCTAAATATGGAGACATTTCCACAGCTGAGGTAGGTATCACTTCCTTCCAGCCCCTGATCCCAGTCTATTGTGGGCAGTTCCTCTTCCTTGGTTTGAGATTTGTCTCAAACAGTGACTTCAGTCAAAAGGAAATACAGATGGGCCAACATTTAGTGACTTTGATCAATGTGAAAAGCCAGAGCAGATGATTCAGTGCAAATGATCCACTCAAGGGCCAGGATTGGCTTATCAGGCCCCTCCAACTAGAGTCTAGATCAGGGATGCCTGGAGTAATAAAGCCCATCTGCAAAGCACTACCGCAACTTGCCACGCCGTGTCTGTCAGCACAGCCCTGGTGGACAGACGCTCCATTAACTGCCACATAGCCACATGCTCTCCAGCTTGAAGTGGGTGGCTTCTCTTCTCCAAGGCTAGTTTTTACCACTTTAGAGTGGCCATGTGCTTTTCTATCAAAGTCAGGCCTTGGCTGTGAGGAGTTATATCCCATCCTTGCCCCTGCCTCTGTATGACACTGAATTGGGGAATAAAACCATCCTGCTTTTGCTACCAGATTCTCAAGAACTGTGTCTGGAAAATACAGGATTTGCAATTACAGGTACCCTGACATTCTGCTCTCTACAAATAAATAGCAAAATAAATAGCAAAAATATGTTTAAATGCTACCTGATAATAGGGGAAAGGACTTTGAGGGATTTTAACAGAAGCAGTGACTTCATTTATATATGAACCATTCCAAGAAAATGCATTTGAAGCAGGCAACAGCACATATGCCCTGAAAGGGCTGCTTTATTTAGATACCACGTGTCACTTTTCAGGATGGAAAGGCACTTATCTCTGGAAAGCCTTTCTGGGTAAATACGAAAACTAATAAAACTAATTATGTTTTGAGTCTTTTTCTCTTTCATGCATATACACTTTTTATTATACTCCTTCTAATAGTTTATTATATATTTTTTTGTATTTCTTCTCCACTAGATAATTAACTCCTTGGGAGCTGGAAGCCTTTGTCATCTTTGTTTGTTTAAGAATATTGTCTTGAAGAAAGTAGGTACTCAAATATACATGTTCAATAGTGACATAACAGCCAATACTTTTTGTGATTTTATGGTGCCATTTAGTATGTCACATGGAGAATTTCTTCTAATCTATTTAAGTTAGGTGATATTGCTACACAAATTATATTGATGGAGATACTGAGGTGTGAAATGGTCACATGTGCTAAGTCACATGCTGATGTATAGCAGGACAGCTAGCCCACACACAAGTAGGCTTATTCTTATCACTATCCTAAAATTGTTTTTTGTACTTACTCAAAAGAAAAAGAAAGCTTTTCTACAAGCTTTTTTTTTGGCAGGGGAGGAGGGTCACTTCCTGCAATAGTAAGATTTCAGAGGTCACATCAGAAGTCTAGGGAATCAAGCAATCCTGAGGTTGAATTCTAGCTTGTTGATTTGCATATTGTAAAACTTAGCATCTCTGAGCATCAGCTTGTTGAGCTTTCAAGGGATAATGAATCCTATATGCTTTTGCCTCTCTATATAGATTCTAGTATAAATAATATGTATATTTTGGATAGACATAGAATCAGTATTTTGAGAAGCTTTTATCTATTAATTAACAAATCTTTTATTTATTTACTAATCATGAATATATAATAATCAAAATTAATGTTTTATTAATATTAATATTCATTAATAAATAACAAAATACATTTATCAATAACTTTTATTTTTAGTGCGTCAACTCATTCTTTTTTCAAGAAGGAAGGAAGCCTAATCTACTCCATTCAAATTTTTAATATAATTTTACACAGGGTGACAATGAGTTTTAGATTTGTATATCAAAAATGAGATGATATCCCTAAAGCTCTCCTATGAACAAAATAAATGTTTAAATAAGTGAAATTTTTAAGTGTGCATTCGGACTTCTAAGAAGCTTCCTTACCCCACTACCTCTTTCCTAAGATCTGGCTGCATCTCAACCCTTGCCTTTGTCAGGTTTGTGGCAGGTGACCTTTTTCCTCACGAAGTCGATGCACAGTCCATCAGTCATTTGGATGTCCTGTGCAGTCCTTCCACTCACGGCATTCTCAATTTCAGACTGTTGCCTCCCCTATTTCTGTATTTCAAAATCTAAATCTGGCCCAAGTTATCACTCAACGAATCATTTTTTCTTTTTTCTTTTTTAATCAGCTGCTGAAATAGCGGAATGCTTTTTTTTTTAATCAGCTGTTGAAATAGCTGAATGCTAAAAATTTGGTCAGTTGCCAAAAACAGCATTAGGAATAGGAGTAGGAGAGGTCATTAGACCAGCTCTGTTAGTTATTCACTCAGACATCATCTTGGAACCAGAAAACCATTGCATTCAGAACAGCACTTATAAAAGCAATCCATTGATGTTAATTTCTGTTTTTCTCTCCTATTAATGTTGAAGCTTTTCTTGCGTGATTATATGATGAAACTGGGTTCTTATCTCCCTGATAAATGCAATGACGTGTAACAGGGAAATCCTCAACAGTCTGTTTAAGAAATAGGCCAGAATTTAATGTCATCTACAGCTCAGATATCTGCTTTTAGCAGCTTTTTCATAGAAACAGTCATGGAGCAGTATCACAGAATCAACATTTGTGCACAGTTATGTCTCAGGTCTCCAGTTTCACTTTGAAATTGGTGAATAAGTTATGCTCCATTGGCCTTTTCCAGCTTCAAGATGTTACTGAGGCCACCAACCGAATAGCCAGACTTAACTCTTTTTTTTCTGTGTCTGGGAGACCCTAGTATGGTCCATAGTCTTAAATCAATCTCTCAACATTTTATATCCATGAAGTCAGGTAAAATTTTATTTATTCTTTTACCTTTTGATTTTAAAAATTAAATATTTCCATTATACACAGAATCTATGCATCTATGTATTTGCATTCAAATAGTACAAAAAAGTATATTATCGTTACCTCCCACGGCAGGGTCCCCTGCTCTCCTCTTTGAAGGCAATTTCTGTTAGCAGTTTCTTGTGTTTCCTTCCAGAAATACTCTCTACCCACACAAGCATATATATTTCAAATAATTTTAATCACTCAAATAATATACCAACTTTCTCATGGTACACTGTCATAAGATGAGATGAGTATTATCTATTTTTCTATTTTCTGAAATAGTTCAGGCAAGATTGTGCTTGTTCTATACATATTTAGTAAAATCCATCCACAACATCATCTGGGCTCTTTGTTTTCACAAAGAAATAAGATTTTCTTTCCTAAGAGACTCAATTCTTTTAATGGATACATGACTACTTACATATTCTGTTTCCTCCTGTCTCTATTTTATCTACAGTTTCAAATTCAGGTTTTCTACAACTGCTTAAGTGTTCCTCTTACTATCTTTGCAATGTTTTTATGAACTATTGCACTGTTCTTTTTCTGATTTCTAAATTGACTATTTATGTCTTATCTTTTTTGTTCTTGATCAGGCTTGCCAATAGTTTATCAATTTTTTCAGTCTAAGTTTTAAAGATACAACTTTCAGCTTTATTTTTCCTATTGTGTTACTACTTTGTATTTTTTAAAATAGTATTTGCAACTATTCCTACACTTAATAAATTTCTATTATTATTATTTACTTACTTTAGTCTCTCTGGGCTTAATTTACCGCTTTTTCTAAGTTCTTGAGAGGTATGCATAGGTAGCTGTCTTTCAGCCTTTCTTAGTTTTGAATATATGCATCTAAGGATAAAACTGTTTCTCTGTACATGGCCTCAGTCACATTCCACACATTTTGATACTTGGTATTTTCATTATTTTCAGTTCAAACATTTTTGCCCATTAGCTTTCTTATTTGATCAAAGGTTATTTAAAGGTGTGTGAATAATTTTCTAACATTTTGCAGTTCTTTGATTATCTTCTGTTATCTATTTTTAGCTGAATTTTACTGTGGTCACAGAGTATCTGACCAAAATTGTGTAATTTCAATCTGTGTGGATCTGTATTATTTGAATTCTTTGAAATTTATTGAGACTACTTTATGGCCCAACATATGGTCAACCTTGGTAATACTCTACAAACTTGAAAAGTATGAATGTTCTTTGTGTGGTATAAAGTTTACATGTTAATTTGATGAATTTGTTAATAAATTGGTAAATTTCTGTCTTTACTGATTTTTTTTTCACTTGTGCTACCAGTTACTGAGAATAATTTTTCAAAATTATATAGTAATTTTTCATTTGTCTATTTTTTTCTATCAATTTTTGTTTTATAGATATTGAGCCCAAATTTTAGGTGAAAAATATTTTCAATTGTTATACCTTCCTAGTATTTGACCTTTAATTATCAAATATCATTGTTAATTGTAATACTACTTTATACTTTAAAGTAAATTTCATATCAGTATAGCACCTGACAATCTATTTCTTAAGTGGAGCATTTATGCCTCATTTATTGTGTTTGGGCTTAATATTCATTTTTGATTTATCTTTTGTGCTTTAAGTTTTATTTTATTTTCCCTATTGCTTTATTTTTTATAATATTTTGCTACTCTTATGCTCCCTTCTTTAGCTTGTCATATATTTTTTGCTACTTTTTAGGTGGTTACCATGGAGATTTTGACACATGTCCTTGATTTACTAAATTTTCATAAAATTAGTAATTTTATTATCTTTCGGAAAATACAAGGATCATAGAACTATTTAATTCCTTTCATTCAGCTACCTACCAGCTTGTATGCTGTTATTACATGCAATCTAATTATAATTAGTATAATTAGATTGCATGTAATCTAATCTCTATTAAACCCCACAAGATATTTTATTATTATCTTTATAGTAAATATTCATTTTGTCTTCACTACATATTTACCCATTTCTTTTGTCTATTTCTTCTTTCATAACTTTGCTCACGTTGGGGATAATTAGTGTTATGCTTGAATAATATGTTTAATGTTTTTGGTATGGGATTGATTGTAAAAACTCCATGGTCCTGCTTGTCAAAAATTTCTTCAAATATATTTTATTTTAAAAGATATATTTGCTGATGTAGAATTCTAGAGTGGCAGACATTATTCTCTGTTTGAAGATATTCCACTATCTTTTGGCTTTCACTGTTTCTGTTCAGATCACTCTTTATCTTATTGTTGCTTCTTTGTAGGCTATATGTTCTGTTGTTTTCCTGGTTGCTTTAAAGAGAATTAATATGTCTTTAATTTTCTGCACCTTTCCTATATTGCAACTAGGTATCCATTTTTTTGGTTATTTCCCTATTTGAAAACCTATTGAAGTTTATAGCACCTATTGAACATGTTAACTGATAGCTTTTGTGAGTTTTGAAGTTACTGGTCAATATCTCTTTAAATATTTATTCTGCCTTCCTTTATCTCTATTATCTTTCTGAAGCGCCAGTTGACTCATTGTGACTACTTTTCTCTGTGCATCATATGCCCTTTAAACTTGCTTCTGTATTTCCTAAGCTTTTGTCTCCTTGTACTTCAAGCTAGGTAATTTTTCAGTCATATATTCCAATTTTAGGCACCAAAGATTCAGTGATGGACAAGACAGACAAGACCCCTGCTTTCAATAAGACTTAAAGTATAGAGGAGGTAGAAAGATAAAAACAAGAAGTAACAAATTAGTGAGAAAATATCAGCTAGTTCTATACCAAGAATAAAACATGATGGATGACCTGATGGAAAATAACTCAGTGTCATAGGATGGAGACCTAAATAACAAGAAGTAGAGTTGCAAAAATCAAGAATAATAGCATTGCTGAAAGAGGGAAAGTCCCTGAATGACAGGTATTTAAGAAACAAAAAGGCATCTGTGTTGAAGAAGAAGAATTGTAAAAGTACAATAAGAGAGGTAGTCATGCCCAGGATACATAACCCTTTTAGGATGAGGAATTTGAGTGTTATTGTAATTGTAATGGGGAACCACTGGAGAGTGTTAAATGGCATATAGACATGATGGGATTGGAGTTTTTCAAAGATCACACTGACTACAATGTAATGAATATATTTATAAGGTTAAAATTTATAATGGGGAGGACAATTTGAAGAAGATTTTATGGGCTGACACATATCAAACATGCACAAATTAATAATAATGAAATTAAACAAGTAAAGCATTTTGTTAATGTTGGAATTCTCCAGTGCACTGGCTCATTATTCTAAAAATTGGTGAATGGCAAAGATGAAATGTTCATTATTATTTTTCTGTATAAAGTGGCTTTCAAGATAACTAGTTTTTTTTTTAATAAAGGAATTTCAGCCAATATAAGCAAGCAGAATGACAGAAGTTTTCAAATCATTTAAAAAATATTTTATACTTAAATAACAGATATAAGTAGTGGTTATCAATGGCTCCTAGGACATTTAAGCAAAAAGTTGTCTGGGAATTGTATAATGAATGGAGCGACTGACATCACTGGAGCCCACAAATTATTCTATCACTTAAAAGTAGGACAGCCAGACACTAGGTATGCCTGATATGACACATAGGAAGTACACAGCACATCACTTATAAAGTGAAGCTATTTTTGTCAAAATAAAATTGGACATGAATAAAACCAAGTCTCTAGATCTAACTAACAATCTAAAGAGAAATCGTGGAGAGAGAACTATATTTAAAGAACTATAAAAATGCAACCAACCAATTGAGAATGTGGGTCACACTAGAGAATAAATAAACTGGGTTCTTTAACAAATGAACAGCATGAAATAAAAGAGAATATTATAGCGTAAAAGTGACCCAAGAGGCATACACAAGCTATGGCTTGTTTGGATTCTTATTCAAACAAAATAACTATAAGACATTTTTGACACAATCTGGGAAATTTGAGATTGGGTTGAATATTAAATTATATCAGAGAATTGTTATTTTTGTTAGGTGTATAGTGGTACTATAGTTATATTAAAAACATCAGCCACTATCCACTACTGATAAATATTGAATATTTATAGTTAAATTAGATGATGTGTGTGCTTTCTTTTTAAAGTACTTCATTGACTGGGGAGAGAAAAGAAGGTGGTAAGATGAAACAAGATTGGAAAAATGTTAAGAATTATTGAAACTAGATGAGGCTTTCATGAGGACTCGTAATATTCTCCTTAGTTTTGTATATGTTTAAAAACTTATCTGGTAATGAGTTAAAACACAAATAACAAAAATTGCAATGTGAGAAGGTTAATATAGTAGTTCAGGCAAGGGATGAGAGTTGATTGCACTAGTGGAGAAAGAGCTGAGCTAGAAAGCATGGATGAATTCTGAATATGTATGTTGGAGATAAGGAAGATTTGAAATTTTTTTTTCAAAATTATTTTTAAAAAGGAACCTATATTTGTGATTTGAGTAAACTTGGAGGGTGGTGATACTGTCTCAAGGAAAGTATAGAGAGTTATAGGTTGGAGTCAAAGTTCATAGCTCTGTTTTTATCATGTTAAGTTTGAGATGCCTATTAGACTTCCAAGTACAAATTGTAAGTAGACGGTTGGCTGTTCCAATATAATTGCGGCATTATGCCAAGGGCAAAGGTAAACACTGAAAAGCAAAGCCATATATAATGTTTAACATCATAGGAATGAATAAGACTGAGTAGCAAAACAGTGTAGACAGACAAGACAGAAACTCCAGGAGAGAGTTTAGAGAATATCAGCATTGAGAGTTCAAACAAGTGTACTGAATTAGCAAAGGCATCTGAGAAGAAAAGTTCTACAAAGGAGAGAGTGACAGGTGATATCAACTGCTCCTTCAATTTGGTAATATAGAGGTCATTACTGCAATTGAGAAACAGGGCAGGCATTGGAGATTCCAGGGAAAATCAAGTATATTTGGAATAGAAGTGGCAGGGATGAAGAGTGAAAGATTTTTGAAGACTAGATGATAGTCATAAGTTTTGCTTTATGGGAATAAGAGCTGCCAGATCTCTAATCAGAGCTTTTATCTCAGAGACTGAATTTTAGAAAGCACAAAAGTGGATGGAAATGAAAATGAGGTCAAGGCCAAGGTGTAAGGTTCTACTTTTGCATCCAAAGGCTTCTTTATTCTATTGTCATATCACATTACCTATTCTTTAGACATCTACCGCCTCCATTGTCTGCAGGGTGAGATTTGGAATAGCTATTTGTCGTGCTGCAGAATTGTTGGTTTGGCTAGAGTGCCACAGTGGTTTAGACCTGGTTTCTGATCATCTGATTTTATAGGCATAGCAAGTCTTTGTGACTTGCAGTGATTCATCTCAGGACACCCAGATCAACTTTTCAGCACATAATTCTATTAGATTTCTTCATGAACCAGAAACAAGCTTTCCACAAGAAATCAATGCTTCTCATAAATTTTCTCATTACAAACGCTAATAAAATGGTCCCCTAAATACTTTTCTTTTTAGCCTAAGAAACTGAAATAAAATGTTCCATAAGAAAAAATTGCCTTCAAGGGTTTATAGAAGATTTATGTAAGAAATATAAATCTATATCCCAAGGGACAGGCTAAACACATCACTTAAAGAAGCCAATATTTGGGAAATGTGTGAAGTAAACATCTTAGCACATCTGCTTAAACAATTTAAAATAAAAATTTTAGGAGACAATGAATGTTCTAATGATTATAGTTCTTCCAAAGAGTGCCACTAGAGACCATTTATTGGAAAAAAAAAAAACAGATTACATGTCATTCTTGAAATGCTCTAAAAACTATAAAGTCTAGCTATGTTCATTTTACCTAAAATAGAATAATGAACAACCTAGCATCTCAGTTCTCATAAGCTTAGTTTATAATTGGAACATGAGCTCTCCCCATGTGACTTTTCTACAAATAAAAAGAGGATTTTATTGCACTAAGGAAGTGGGGAAGCAAAAAAGAATACTCCAAATAGAAACTTACTGAAAACCTTTTGGGTTACTCCTGTCTTTGCTGGCTCTTTGTAGCAGTTTCCATAAAGAGGTGGAGCTATTTCCCCATCACTTGATTCTGGCTTGCTTTCTTACTTGTTTTGGCCAATAGAATGTGATAAAGTTGTAACTTCTTTTAATTTGGTTTCGAGGGCTGTCTTTTGAGAGTAGCCATAAGCCACACTCCAGGGAAACCTTGACCAGGGGGAAGTTAGGTTTGGATGTGTATGTCAAGTGACAGAAAATGAGGAAATAAAATGAAAATGCAAGAAGCAGAAGAAAATTGTTACTTACATACAGGTTCCAGAGAGTTTAGAGGGTCAACAGGAGGTCGACGAGATATCTGGAGGCAGCAGGAATCTCAACCAGTGGGTAGTGGAGAAGAGAGAGAGGTGAAAGAGAGGACTTGCGGAACTATGCCTTTATTAGGATCCACAGGCATTATCCCTTATGCTTTCCCAAGGGGAGATTGTGGATTGGCTAGTTAAAGAAAACACATACAAATAGGGGCAACTTATTTACATAACAAGTGTTGACCATTAGGTTTTATGGTGGTCAGCAGCTGTGGGCTGTTTTGGGTTTTAGGTCAGTGGAATGAGGAACAAGTGGGCCATATCACAAATTACCACACAAAAAGGGAAAGTTCTAACTAGGCCAAAAGTGAAAGAATATGACTGGGTTTCAAATAACTTACATCAGGCTAAAAATTGATGTTGAGATCGCAACACTATTAAACAAACTTAGGACAGAAGTGAGAAGGTGACACTGTGTGCATTCTGAGCCTTGGCCACACAGGAAGCCTTGAAGCTTTCATGTTTGCCTTCTTGGAATACTGCTGTCATGTGAACAGGTCCAAGCTAGCCTGATGGCGCAGTGCAGTGGAGGAAAATTAAAGTGTCCAGCCCAAAGCCCCATATACTGCAAAACATGTTGTGTGAGGCCATCTTAAACTATCCAGCCCTCATTCAATTGCTGCCCCGTGGGTAAGCCCAGATAAAATCAGTGTAAGAACCTTGCAGCTGAGCCCATCCCAAATTACTGATCTGCTTAATCATGAAAGTGTACAAGATTATTGCTTTAAGTAACGATGTTTGTGAGACAGTTTGTTGCTGAGCAAAGATTGACAAATCCAATTGTGTAAGTGTTGCCTTGTGCCATTAATCACTTACTGACTGAGGCCATAATTAGCCAATCAAAAAAAAATGTTTATTTACATTTAAGACTTTTCATATAAATGCTAGAATTATTTTAATTTGTAACCACAAGGCATCAATGGTGGGCAGATCTCAATCTAAAAGTAACCCATTTTTGTTATTTATACCATCAAACCTTCCTTATACATACATACACGCACACACACATACACAGACACACACACACATACACACAAAAACTGTTCACTCTCATTTGGATTGCTGCATGACAGCCATAGTTATCAACCTTTGTATGTTAAGGAATATTGTGAGACCAGAGTAATGCCATATTTGGGAATCTGGTGGGCAGACAAAATTGAGTTTGGTTTTTCAGCTCTTCTCTAAATCTCCTTTCCTGTCAAAGCCTAATTTTTTTTCTCTTCTCTTTGATAAGTTGCCTAAAAATTTCACTGATGATAGATTTATTTGAGTTAACAAGCTTCCTCTTCCAAAAATGCAAATATCTGGGGGTGTGTAAAAGATCAGTCATTCAAATCATTCTGTGAATTGATTTAATCAGCTGCTTTTCTTGATACTCCTGGCTGAGTCCAGCTCTAAAGAAAACGTTGAGATTTGGTGTGGTGGTGGGAGGTAGGCAATGAGGAATGTGTGCACCTTTGGAAAGTGGCAGAGGCTGGAATGGGATATCATACTGTCACAGTAATTTAGGGCATCATGTTGACGCAGGCTGCCTGAGGACCTCAGGTGAAAGGCTATGTGAGCTGGAAAAAAATATGAGAGAAAGGCAGTAGGACATATAAAGCATATTCTTTATTAAAATGCTTCCTAGGGCCAGCCCTTGCCCTGGGACTGAGAAAAAGATTCATCATTTAATTATTTCTTTTTTTATCTTATGACACTATATTCCAGGGTCCTGGATTTGAATTAATACCACATGTGTCATTCTTTTCAGTCATGTGAAGGGAAAATAGGCTTTTGTGGGTAAAAACAGTGGATATGAGTGGTTACCCTGAAACTCTCACTGCTAAGCCCACGAGAAAGATATGCAGGAGGGCCTCTGGTGATGGCACACCTGTCATTAATGCAGGACCCCATCCTCAGACTCTTATTTGGAACCCCTAAATCTAGGGAGCTTTGGCTGCAAACTCTCAAAGAGAAGCCCTTGACCTGGTAACTTCCTTCTCCTTTCTATCGAAGTCTAGGTCCACAAGCAGGTCTAGAGGCCTTTCCTTCTCTACCCTTGTCTTAGCTCCCAGCGTCTAACTATAATTCTCTAATAAGGAAATGTCTATTTCTCCCTAAATACTAGAGCACAGCTCGCCTAGACCTACCATTCTTTAGAGTTGTCCAGTGGGACAACTCTTCCCTGATGTATCAACTCAGTGGAAACGTTAAGAGGAAATTATCCAATAAAAAAGACCAAAAATAAAAGGCCATAAGTCATAGAAAAGTAGCAAAACAAAGAAAAAAAAAAAACAAAAATCTAAAATCCAAACCAAAATCAAAAACAAATCTTCCCAAACAGGATGCTTTGGAAAAGCAGGCACCTTTAGCTGCTCATAGAAGACCCGATCATGTGTGCCTCTAGCAGTCCTTGTTTATGCCTGATGTTTTGGTATCTCATCCAATTTAGCACTCGCCTGAGGTTTTTCTTCTTTTTTCTTTTCTTTGCCTCTGCTTAAAAATGTTAATGACCTTTGCGTACTACATAAATCGTAATTCCCAACAGTGACACTGCCTCTATGATTATTGTCATCATCTTACTGATGTGGGAAACAAGACTCGGAGAGGTGGGGTAGGTTGCCTACTTCACATCTGCCACATAGCGCTATTTTGCACCTGCCACTCTGCTGCCCTGCCACTCTGTACCATGCACCGTGTTGCCGGTTCATAATCATCACTGCTTCTCATTTGAGGGTATTCAACAGACCCATTTTCGAGTTTTGTACCACCACTCCCAAATATATTATTAAAAACAAAACAAAACAAAAACTTCAAAGAACAAACAAAAGATCTCTTTTCTGTGAAGCGGTTTTCCTTGGTATGGTACTATTCATCTCAGACTTACCAAACACGTCTTAAGATAAACATCACTTGTGTTTTAAGTTTTGAGGGTCTTTGAAAAGTTTCAAATTGTAATTTAACTAGATTATTCTGTCCATTTGTACCATAAAAAATCTGCAAAAATCCTGATTTAAATTTACTTATTTAAAAATATTGATCTGTTTATACTTTCAAAAGCTTGACAATCTTTCTTAATAAAATATTTAAATGTGCTTAACTGAAAAGGAGTAAAATGTGTTTGTCAATAGCCATGTGTCTTGGGAAATGTATGCACAGAGCATCTAAATGTAAGTCACATCACAAAAAATTAATTTTCTTTTTGTTCTTTTCAAAGAATAAGAACTAAGAAAATCTTCATTTTGAGACTTTGATTACATTCTCTATATTTAATGATCTGAGGGCTTAAGCAATAATGATCAAGGTTTATGCATATCCTTTAGAAAGAAAATACATGTCTCAGTGATTTTGACAAGGACTGGAGAAATATACTCTGTAAGGTTATATGTCATCTTATATATTAAAATTTAAAATACAAAGTTGGGTAGGATTATCAATTTGGACTAAGACTACAGGTAAATGTATCTGATCCCAAATTATCCATTAAATATAGAATCAAGTTCCATGGTAAATATTTAATCAAATTTAGCTGGCACTGGAAGAAAAAGCTAAGAATAAATAAAATCCTCTACATTTAAGTAAATCACAAGAAGAGAATTAGGCATAGAGCATGTTTTTAAAACTAGTAAGAGATCACTGAAAGGTATTCTCAAGAATGATTTGGTTTTTAATTTCTGGTTTTGCCTTTTACATTTAAGAGAAATAGGAGAAATTTGAGCATATTTGAAGAGGTGAAAATCAAACAACTGAAAAGTGGGACTGAGGAAGGTTATAAAAGCGGTGAGAGCTTAGGAGAGACTAAGGCAATGGTAATTCATTCAAAATAGATGTAGTCATTATGAGTAAGAGAGCCTGTCAGCAAAATGTTCCTAAACTGAGAAATTAGGTAAAAAAAAAAAAAACTTAGTGGTGAAAAAGTGACTGATTACTTGGCAAAAGAAAGGAGAATTTAAATGATATTAGATATCTTAATGTTAAAGATTAGTCAATGGCCAGAGTTCAGAAATTTTACTGAACTACTACTACTAGTTATATAGGGCAGAAAAGTGCTTCTAACAATAGATTGACAAGGTAGGAGTCAGCATCTTAGTAGATCAGTATGAAATCATCAATTTTTGAATTTTATATTTGAATTTTAATGTAAAAGTTATTTTATTCTTACTAAATATATTAAACGGTTTAAACTAAATGGAGAGTATTGTAGCTACACTTACATTTTTAAAGATATACCTTGTGAGTATCCAGAAGTTACCACTCAGTATGCTGGACTCAGTACCAACTCTTTTCTAACTTTCCAGATATAATGTATGTAGGCCCTTCATCAGTAAAAGAAAGTACTCTCAGATACTTATCAGCAGCTGGGGTAACTAACTCCTTCTAGTTGTGGTGACAGAAGTAAAGGATGTAGATGTCACTGTCAGGAAGTTGTGGTCATATCATGTGTCAAGGTCAAGAAGTGTGAAGATAACAGGCCGCCAGGTCAATAGGAAACAAAGGAAGCTGTAAGTCAGATCCACAGTCATGCCTTGCTCAATGACAGAGCTAAGTTCTGAAATATGTGTTGTTAGGTGATTTTATCACTGTGTAATCATGGTAAAGCATACTTACACAAACCTAGATGGTATAGCCTTCTACACACCTAGGCTATATGGTACAGGCTATATCTCCTGGGCTACAAACCTATACAGCATGTTACTGTAGTGAATACTGTAGGCAGTTGTAACACAGTGGCAAGTATTTGTGTATATAAACATAGAAAACATACAGTAAAAATATGGTTTCATAATCTATGGGAACGCCATCATATATGAGGCTCATCACTGACGGAAATGTCATTATGCAGTGTATGAGTGCATGTGAAACTTCAGTGAAAAGAGGCTGAGTAATTCTGCCGCAGAGTGTATAGAGAATAGCCTGGCCTTGTTATAGCATTTTGTCACTTAGTATACAGTATAAAATCTACACTTAGTTAATTTTTTTCTATGCCCATTTATTTGACAATAAACTCTTTTGGCAATGTGAACCAAATAAAAAAGAAAGTATATGCTTAATAAAAAATTAAAAACTGAGTTTTCTTTTTGTCTCTCAAGAGAGGTGATAATTATCATTTGTAAAATATTTGTTGACATTTATTCAATACCACAATACCGTAGCAAAATCACCAAGTTAATGATAGTCAGAAGTGACATATCTGCTGAAGAAGCACTGGCATCCACCTTAACTGTTGGGAGGGATGTTAAGGAGGCTCTCCCTGAACATGGTGATTTATCATGAGTGGCTGTCTACTGTGAAACATGACTGTTTAGTTAGACCAGATAACTGTTCGTTTAACTTAATTTTGCTCATTTTCAAATCCAAGTCTTCTTAAGCATTTAAGAAAATCAAAGTAATATTATTTACTATATTGTCTCTTTTAGGAGAAATGCTATTTTTTAAACAGTTAAATGATGTCAGGATTAAACCAGTGGTATCCTATACTTCAAATATAAAACTCAGTTAATTTAAATAATGATTCAATTTTTAATCCAATTCTTGGAATCAAAAGTAAACTATAAAAAATGTATGCTGCCAAAAGTGCACTATCTGACATTATTGTACATACTATTGTAAATTCAATTAAAAATTAAACAATTAAAGATGAAACTGTTTTGTAACAATTATCAAAAAAATAACTTTTGGTGGATTGGTGTCATGGTAAAAATAATATTAATAAATTTGGCATGTTAATATTGATTCATATTTATTGAATAATATAAAGTTCTTAATTCAATGTACTTGGAATTGGTTGTAGTACAGATGTAATTTACATTTCTATTTAAACAAGCTGATTACCTATCAATGGAAATAGAAACTGTCAATATTTTATGAATAATTTATAATTCATATAATTATATAATTTATGGGTAATAATATAATTAGAACAATATCTATTATTTTTATAATGTGTATATTACTCTAATTTACTCCACACACACAATTAGAGTAACCAAACTAAATAATTGTGTGATGAAGTCAATGACAAATACGATATAAACTTCCTCAAGATAATACACAATTTCACCAAAAGGATTTTTAAAATGTCGCACATTAGAAGACCTACTATAGAAGTCAATCTAAATGCTTTATAATGGGAAAAACTTCTTTCATAATTTTTGGATAAATTTTGCAAATTTAAAAATGTTATAATATTTGATTGTATATTTGGTACATTTTGATATACCTTATTCAAAATTATTTGGGAATCTTCAATTAAACTATTCAACAAATGAACTGCCACAAAATGTCAGACTTTGAAGCTTTCAGCAAACAGAAATTACTGAAAATAAAGCTTGCAAAGGGAAATATATTGAAATTTATCCCAAAAAAGGAGAGAAATTGAACTTGTTTTTAATACGAATTCAAATAATATACAAGATTTACCTTTAATTTCCAGACATTTTACTTTTGACATTTTACTTTGTAAGAAAGTTATTTTAATAAAGCTTCTATGAAAATAGATAATTTTTTGTATAAATTTTATTTTGAACTGGAATGTAATGTAATTGAGATGGCATATTGATTTTAGCATGTAAATTGGAAAGTAGTCTCAAGAATTATAATTAAAGGTGACTTATTTTATGAGCATTTTCTCTTAAAATGTACCCTGAAGAAAAAGTATTGCAGCTATGAAAATATTAGGGTGAAAATATTTACGTTTTAATAATTTAAAAAATAGAAATGATAAATACCTCATTTAGGAGAATGTGCTCTAAGCTTACAAAGTACCACAATCGGCAGGAAGAATATCTTCTCAGTTAAAAATTACGTGGTATAGTGAGACAAGCACATTGGTTGTTTAAAAATGTTACATTTATCAACGTAAAATGTAACTTTGAAGAAGTGGGCCTTTTAGAAGGTCAAAATATGCAATCGTAACCTCTTATGGGAAAATTCATTCTACTGTGGCTCAATTTGACAAGAATCTGAGTGAGAACCCAAAGCAGTGAGCTCCACTGAGAAGCATGTGTTAACAATACTAGCCTCCTTTTTCTGTGTAGAAACAGCGCTGGGTACTGCTAGTTCTTGTCTTGAGAGTGAGAGTTGAGGACAACTCTGCAGAGAAGTGCGATAGTCATCAGAATTAAAATGAAGTCACTTGTGTTAGGTGAAAAAAAAAAAACCTGACAAATAGAGCTGGAGAAGGCCACGAAGGGAGCATTCTCATGCACAAATGCCTGGAAATGCGAACTATCATAAAAGATTCTGCAAAAAGCACAACCTTGCACAAAGGCCACATCATAACCTTACACACACACACACACAAATATTTCTGCAAGGACACCAGCTCAGTAACTGCCTGTCCAACCTTGGATTGGTGCCACTGTTGTTAGTGATCCTCCTAGCCCAGAATAATTATCTCAAGACAATTATGCAATCCTCCTCATTTCTCCTTTAAAAGGCTTTGTTTCCCTATCTCTCTGAATATGCACTTTCATTGCAATGCCTTATTCCCAAATAAACATCATTTTTCTGTTAGAAAGCCTCTCTTTTTGTTATTTAGGTTGACAGAATACATTAGATTATTTTTATAATTTAATAATACAGCTACCTTCTATTTGTTCTTATTATGCACTGGACATCAGTATGGTGATTTGCACAATTTATTTCAATCCTGACAGTTAAGTATTCTTATTTTTGTAATTAAGACTGAGAGTCAAAGAGGTTATATAATTGCCTAAGATTATAAATTGGAAAGTGAAAGAACTTGGGCTAATAAGTAGGTCTGTCCCATTTCTTTCTGCTCTCATAGACTGCCTCTCTACTGAAGAGATATTTGTGGTTGGAAATGTCTCTACAGGGTCCAGGTTTTATTTTTCATTTTTAATTAATGCTGATACTTTAAAAATATGTTTTATTTGTATATATTAAGGGGTACAAGTGCAGTTTTACTATATTGATTTATTGTATTGAGTGAAGGCAGGTCTTAGTGCATCCACCACTGGAGCAATGCACATTGTGTCCACCAAGCAACCGCCTATCATCCACTCCCCTCTCACCCCCTCACTCCTCTGAGCCACAATTGTTCATCACTCCACAATCTCCTTCCATGTGTACACATTATTTCGCTCTGCTTACAAATGAGAACATGAGGTATTTCTCTATCTATAATGCTGACACTTCTTTATGTATCACATAATCTGGTTAACACTACTTTTCATGTAAAGCAGAAATGTCTTATTATTACATCAGGCTTTAGCGACCAGAAGTCTTGGACCAAGGATCACTGCAATCCATGGGCAAACTGTGTGCCTCACAGAACACAGAAGGCAAGGAGTAAAGAGTTATACCTATTTAAAAGATTAGGTTAAAAATATCAAGTATTTAAAAATAAAAAAAAATGTTTAAATAAAACTATAAAATTTCATATTGAAACATAAAATATTTTAAATTTTATAAAATATAAAGTATTTAAAATTAAAAATATAAAAATATAAATTCTAATGTTTTCTCCATCCCCATTTTTGGATTCTAGTGTCTCACACAATGTAGCTGTAAATTCACAGTCCCTATGGGAATTAGGTTCTGGAGTCAAAACATAAGTTGAACGTCACAGGTAGCCAAGTTACCCTTAGAAATCACTTTAAAAAAACACTATTTTGGAGATTAACAAAGAATATATCCAGTTGATAAATAAACACATAAGTTCCACATAGCTAGTTTATTCTTCAGATTGAAAAAAGTATCGCTTCAGTTGAGCAAGTTATAAAGTAGTTGGCTTAGGTTTCAGGATCAGATTGCAGGAAAAATATGTGTTAAATATTATATCATGCCAAATTTCCTGTGATATTCATATAATGTGCTTTGAGAGATAGGAGGTGTCTGAGAATAAAGAGAGAAAGAACAGATTCAAGTATCTCATCTCGCATTCCTATCAGGATGTATGGCTCATTTAGTGCTACAGGAATGCATCCATCTGCTTCTCTCTCTCATAGTCTCTCCTCTCTATCTCTCTCTCCATACTTTTATATTTCTCTCTCACATCCCTAAGTTTCTTATAATTGAATTCACTGCAAGTCTGCAGTTACTTCTTTGCATAACAATTTTTCTTCTAGTTTCATTTTATCAGCATCACCTAAAGTACAATTTATCACCAGCCCTTCTCCAGCTCTACCTTTCCAAATCTACCAGCAATTCAAGATGAATGTCAAATTCAACCCCCACCCAAGAATTTGCAATTCACATATGTTCCTGTCATATTTGAATTATTATTATGCCAATTTCTCTCCTGTTTCACTACATTAAATACTCATATCAAGGATATTTGCCTTATCATTCCAACACTTTAGGCAGGAGTGACTTTGGCTTATAGCATCAGGCAGAATGGTAAGTACAGTAAAGGTAGTAAGAATTCTGGCTTTAATCCTGGTATCTCTCTAACAGGTTATGTAAGCTGAGTGCTGTTCATGTGATAGTTCTGATTTTCCTCTTTCTGGGCACACAGTAGGATTGTACTTCCTAGCTTGCTTGGAATTACACAGGTTCTGTGATTTGCTTTGGCTGATGAAATGTGAGCCTTTGAATTGTATAATTTGCTTTTCCTTGACCTCTGCCATGCTCTGGAAAGTGAAGCCTCTAACAATCTGCTTTCCTTTGTGAAGACAATGTGGAACAGAGGCCATGACCACTCAATATAGACATTTAACATAAACTATAAATAGATTATTTTTATTAAACAACAGCAATTTTAGGATTGTTTGATACTACAGCATAATATCACCTATTCTGAATAATATGGAGGGAAATTCTATTAACTGCAAACTAGAGAGAAACTAGATAGTTTGTTTTAAATATATTATCACATGTTTACAGGAATCAAATAAAGATATAAAGATGTATGTATGTAAAGATGTAAATGGGTAAATGCTATGAAAATTCAGAAGATCATTAATAATCAAATATCAAAACTGTCTTAACTCATTATGTCTATTATTATAATTTTTCTACTGATGATATTCAGTGTGATGATCTGAGTTTTTTTTTTAATACTGAGCTGTTTATTTTTCTGTTTCTTGTACATCACCTCTTTAATGTCTGTTTATGAAGATGCTAACTATTGTGTAAGTAATAGTATTTCAGAGATTTGGTTGATATGTTTCAGAGATGATTTCTCAACACAAACAACTATGTGAGATCAATTTTAACTATTCTGGAGAAAGGTATGTATGCAAATATTTAGAAAAAATAAATGTGTATAAAACATTCTGTGTAAGGAAAAGAGAGTGATACAAAACATCTGGCTACATATCAAGGACAACTCAACTCGCAGCGAGACCAAATCTGTTATATAAATATATGTTTTATTACTCATGCTTTTAAAACAACATGCAACCTTATGATCTACATTTGTCAGGATTTCCATTTAGCAGAACGGTCACCATGGTGACAATGTGAACTGGCTGATTTGTATATGCTTTCTCATCTAACACTGAATGACCAGAGTAGACCACTTGACAGCTGATGTTTTCAGTTATAACAACATATGTGCACCACAGAGTTCATAGGATTATACCTCAGTCAATCTGAATCAGTTGATTTGGCAGCCAAAATAGCTGGCTGACCTACTAAGGACCTGGGGTATTTTAGGTATCTTACAAACCAGAGTGGACTGATTTAACCACATGGCTTTCAAAGTGGCAGTAACCTATCTATGCCCAGGGGTCTTGCATGGTAATTGGCAGCAAATAGAAAATTGGATAAAATTTTGTAGACAATTAAACAGGTGTTTAGGTTAAAAGCTAGATAAAACTGGATAATCATTAATTTTTATGTTTTTATTCAGCTGTTGAATCTGATGTAGACACAAAATACATTTTTCATCTGTGGCAATTTTGAAGTAGAAAGATGATTACTGCCTTTCTTCTCTTCACATACAACTTGGCTCAAAAATTTATCTCAGTAAAAGAGCAGAGATTTTTATGCATAAAATTGGCAGGTAGAAATTGATTAATAAATATTTGTTTAACGAATGAATAAAAAACATACTGGTAAGTATTTTTAATAGAAAAATTGACTAAAATATTAATTAAAATATGTTTTTAATTTTATAATTCATAAAGTATAATGACAAGAACTTAATTTTTATGACAATCTAGTGAGAAAGTTTATCACTATCTTAGTTTTATGGATGAATAAATATGAGGTTTACTGAGATTATAAAACACAGTCAGACACAGAACAGGTAAGTGGTAGATTAGAATTTAGTCTGAATTTTTAATGCTAAATCCCATATCACCTAAAATTCAGCATAACGCCCATTATAGTAGATAATTTCAAAATAGTACTAAGAAAAACAATGAGGTGAGGTTTGATTCATTTTCTTCATTGCTGCTTCTGCAGACTTGGGAAGACTTTGTTGAATAAAGAAATGTATAAAGTTCCAAATGTCAAAAACAAAATTTTAATAATTTGAGAAGAAAATATATAAAACCATTTTTATACATGAATAAAATGACTTTAAGTAAAACACACAAAAAAGACAAACCATAAGGAAAAGATTGGTAATTTTTTGGCATTAAAATTAAATTTTTATCAGCCTGTGGTTGCTGCAAAAACATATAGAATGTAAATAAAATTTTATTTATGACATTTATGAAATTATATTTATGACAAATAAAATTTTATTAAATTTTATTTTAAATTTTATTTATGACAAAGGACCCAAAAAAGGCAAGTTAGAGACTGAAAGATGCTATTTTCAATGCATATAGCCAAAAAGGATTTTTATTCTCAATATTTAGGGGAACTACACAACTAAATAATCCAACAGAAAACTGAGTAGAAGGACAGAAATATGAAACTATGGCTAACTCCAGTGATAATTAAAATTAAATAATAGTACGATATACAGATTTAACCAATCAAATATAATATAATTTCAGCTATTTAATAGTCAGCAACCTTGAGAGAAGCACTGACCAAATAACAGTGCCATTGATTGAAGGCAGCCAATTTAAGACAATCTTTCAAGAGAGCTAAAAGAGAGTTATCTCACTCCCCTACCTCATTTGATCTCCTACCAAGACTCCTCCCTTGCTGAACCTAAACAGAACTTGAGGAATTTGAACCCCTTAATATATTCCATATGGCAAGACTGCCAGCACAGATAGCAAGTGGGGAAGGATAGAGATTATGCCTAGAGGAATCAATTATTAAGATATTTGGCACAGAGGTTATGATGCTTGGTGGCCAAAAAAAATTTGACAAATATCCTCTATAGGTCTTCATTTAAAAATGTAAAGTGTGCTTGTGTGGGAAGACTATTTACATTTTTCTTAATGAGAAATGAGACACTTCTTTTACATTCTTATAAGAAAAGTACAGTTTTAAACACTAGATAATAAATTTCTCTTTTGATTCAAGTGCATAAATTATCTTTCCACTGGGAGCACACTTTACAAAACAGCATATTCTTAAACCTAGGTTATAAAAATGAAGCACTTTTAGCAATATCAATTTTAAAAAATCCTTTTCACTCTTTTGCAAAAGGAATCCTTTAGGGAGCAGTGTTTGAAAGATAATTTCTGAAAACCATATAGAATAGAGAAGTATATTTGCACAGCAAAAGAAATAAAAGAGCAAACAGAGAACTTACGTAATGGGAGAGAATATTTGCAGATTATGCCTCTGACAAAAGACTAATATCCAGAATCTACCAAAAACTCAAACAACTCAACAAGAAGAAAACAAACAACACCATTAAAAAGTGGGCAAAATATAAGAACAGACATTTCTTAAAAGAAGATATACAAGCAGGCAACAAACATAAGAAAAAAATGTTTAACATCACTAACTATCAGAGAAATACAAATTAAAACCACAATGAGATATCATCTTAGACCAGTCAGAATGGCTATTATTAAAATGTCAAAAAACAACAGATGTTCATGTGAATGTGAAGAAAAGGGAACATTTATACACTGTTGGTAGAAATGTAAATTATTTCAGCCTCTTTGGAAAACAGGATGAAGATTTCTCAAAGAACTAGAAATAGAACTACCATTAAACCCAGGAATTCCACTACTCAGTATCTACCCAAAGGAAAATAAATTATGATATAAAAAGATACCTGCTCTCATATGTTTGTTGCACACCATTCAAATAGAAAAATCATGAAATCAACTTTAGTGTTTATCAACAGTTGATTGGATAAAGAAAATATGGTATAAAAACACCATGGAATACAATGCAGTCATAAGAAATGAAATCATGTTCTTTGCAGCAGCATAGATGGAACTGAAGGCCATTATATCAAGTGAAATAACTCAGAAACATAAAACCAAATACTTCATGTTCTCACAAGGGGAGCTAAACAATGAGTTCATATGGACATATAGAGTAAAATAATAGACACTGGGGACCCCAAAAGAGTGGGGGGAGGTAGGCTAGAATTGAAAAATTACCTGTTAAGTACAATGTTTACTATTTGAGTCATGGGTACATTAAAAGCCCAAACCCCACCACTACACAATATACCCATGTAACAAACCTGCATATGTACCCCCTGAATCTAAAATAAAATGAATTTTTTAATAAAAAATAGACTACATAAGTATTAATGCCTATATTCTCACTGTTCTACAAGATTATTTAGAATTAATTAATTTGTACTGTTTTTGATCTCTAAACATAATACCTAAAATCTAAGAGTTTATTTTACTCACTTGTATAATCTTTTAATTATACCCTAATGGCACTGAAGGAGCATCTATACAGCCTGGTTCTCTCTGGACTTAGAAGAAAGTGCATACAGTTAAGACCAGTGAAATTATTTTCAGCACCTGTCAAATAAGTTTGGAAATGGATTTTTTAACTCTATGAGCAGTCAGTATTTATGTTAGCTGAGATAACCCAAACTGCTTAAATAGATAATGTTGTCATTGTTAATGGTTAATGCAATTCTATCATTTATACATCAGTCATATTTTGAGTGACTTCTATGTGCCCTAAATGTTTGGGCTACATCACTGTGTTATAGAGAAAGATTCTTGTGCTGCTGAATCTCATATTCTAGTTATTGAGTCAAACAATAAATAAATACACATAATAAATACATAATTTACATGAATGTTAGAGACTGATACATGCTACAGAAAAAAAGAAAAAGTAGAGTAGGATAAAAGGGATTGGAATATAGAAGCTTTGACTCTTCTCATTTTCCTCCATTTTTTATGTTGTATAATATTTGCATTGTAAGAGTATATCATCATTACATATTCTATTTTTATCTGCATTTAGTATTTTTTCTATAAGTATACAATTAATGCTCACCATCACTTTTATTTCAGTTTATTCATTCACATTGATTGTCTGAAATTTGTTTAATTCCTCAGAGAGGGAATATATCAACAATATGCCCTAATTCTTGCATGTTGACAACAGGAATGCCATGTATACTCAAAAAAGAGTTTCTCAAAGTATAAAATTTTTCCTTGAAATTTTAAATAAGTTAATCCATTGTGTTCTAGTATAAATTGTTGTTTTCTAAAAGTCTGATAATAATCTTATTTTTCTTTTTAATGCCCACAGTAAAATTTGTCTTGCTGTTGGTTGCTGTAGGTTGATGTTTTCAGGTACACAATATGTTCTTTCTAATTGTAGTTACAGGTGCTTTATATTTAATTCAAGAAAGTTTTTTTTTGAATTATAACTTTTAGTATTTATTATTTTCTGTTGCGTCAGTGTTTACGTCAAGGTTGTCTATTATGTGTATGTTGGATTTCCTTTGTCTGTCTTTAATATTGATTACTTCCTCTCGATTTTTAAATTTTTTTTCTTTCCTTATAAATGTTCTTCTTTTTATACTCTGTTTCTATTCTTATTTGGTGTGCCTATTAATTATTGTATATTTTTAGTCCAGTCTTAATTTCTAAAATGATTTTTAAAATTTTATTCCTAATTCTTAATTAGAAATTTTTGAACATTTTACAATTCAGGTGTGTATTGCTCTACACATTATAGCATCTTACTAGTATCTTTTAGTTTGCTTGGAAGTACTCGGTAACAGTTTTAATGTATTTTATGTTATGCCTATCTGGTATGCTTTCATTATCTATGGGAATATTATTTTGCTCTTTATTCTCTTTTCTCTTATAGCAGTTTTTATAGGACTTGGTTTAAATACTTTCTATTACACAATTGTATTTGTGATTAGTTTTCCTAGATTTTTAGGAGATATAATAGCTTTCATGATTTAACAGAATTCCCTTTTCTGTTTTAACATAGTGTGTAAAAAATGGTGGTTTGCTTTCTGAAGTTTTCTAGCTCTGTTTGTCTCTAGATTCTTATCTTTCTTTTTTCTTTCCTTTCTCTCCGTCTTGTTAAATTTTGATTCAATTTACAGCAACTTCTTTTCCATGTTGAGTTCTTTCTTTGAAGGGAGTTCTACTTAATGTCAAGAGTTCACAGAGGTGAGACCGCTTAAATTTATTTAAATTTTACCATGAGCCCCTCATGTTTCTTTATTTTTAGAGTGGTCTAAATCCTTGTTAGCTTTAGATGTTATTCTCAAAATGGCACTCCATGCTTTTTAGTGAGTACCTGAGTTGTTTAATTCTTTGTTCTTAGGTCACTCCATTTTTCAGTCATTCCATTTTTTTTCTCTCTCTGCTTCTTCCTTCAGAGATGGTAACACTAAATTTCTAGAAGTTCCTGATAAATTTGGGTAACAAACTTGCACATTGGGTTTAGATGGAATGCTATTTTTAAAAAATCTACATATTCTTAGCTTTGTTATTTAGTTACTTTGCCAATGGAGATTGGGAAGTTCTTAAAATTATGCTTCCTTCACTGCCTTGACTTCCTAGAATCCCCTTATCTTGCCTTTTGAGGTTGAAATATGTCAGCTTAAATTTTTATCTCATGAATGATTTGAAACTGTTATCTCATTATCTGCAGGAAACCTTGGAGTCCATAAATTGCCATAAGAATTCTCAAGACAGATAAGTATCTACAATTATAAAATGACAAGCTTTTCTGTTTAGGGTATCATGGTCAGTAATTTTTCTTAGCTAAATTCTTGCTAAGACTCAGACCTTCTATATACTGTTTGGAACCTGAGAGATCAATGCCAGGCATTCCTTTGGTAGGCAACTTTTGGTATCAACTTTTCTATCATAGACCCCAAGTCATAATTTTTCTCAAACCTCTGTCTTTAAATATAATGGCAGGATTATTATTTTTAGAATGGTCTTCCTTTAAGTAATTATCACTAATCCCATCTGGACATAAAAAAGCTAAAGATATTCAGGGAATTGGCATACCTCCATGTCTTCAAATGAGCCACTTACCAGGATTTCACTTTCAAGTGCCTCACAGTCATACGAGATATGAGATTTAGATATTATTAAGATAGTATTTTAAAGGCAATCAATGAATCATCATATTTGGCCAATTACTCACTTTTATATTACCCTACAATTTCAGACCAATAAAGCCTAATGACTGACTTCTCTAAGATATAGACAATCTTATTGAGTCATTGCCTAACACCCTGCATGAGTCAAGAATATCTTGAAATAATTACCTAGCTATCCGAATCCATAAGGGACATTTTAAAAATAGATATAATTAGTGTTAAGGCACCTAATTAAACAGATTTCTATTTGGGAGTAAAAATGTCATTGAATTGGCTGTGGTGCTACCATAATTAGTCATTTAAGTAAACGTGCCAAAGCAAAGTGAAAGTCAAAAGAACTCATACACTTTCTAATAATGCATCTACCCTAGATTTTTCCCCAGAGATCAACATCAATTGCACTGAGCAAGAGTTTTCAGAATCCATTAGATTCTTTTTTGAAAACTCAAGACAATAACAGTGCTACTCTACTATTCTATCACATTTCTGGCTAGTCAGAATTTGTCAAAGAGAACCAGAGGTGGTTCCTTCAGAAATAGCGCAGTTCAAATTTTCAATCTCTTCTGGATGTGGAAAATACTAGGGCAAAACTAAAACAAAAAACAGTGAAGTGGCTGTGATGGTGCTGGCTTCCATGCAAAAGTAGGAACAGAGGCTTTTATTCCAACCTACTATGCTTACTTTCATTTTGGTGACTTTAGCTAGCATTCCATTCAAAACCTATTTTATCAGTTGGTGAGCTCACTTCTAACTATTCCTTCCCCCATCACTTCTGTTATGGTCACATACTAGAGTTCATCATTACAAAAAGCAGCACCACTGCCAAAAGGGCCATCTGCCACTTCATTGTCAGGTAGTATTGATTTAGTTCCTCTAACTGGAGAGGTAGGAGTTCTTCCATCCTTTCCTGCCCTAAGTGTGTTCCTTCTGAACATGTAGAAAATAACTCTCCTTGGTGAAGGAAGACTCTTCCATTTTCAAGTATATCTGATCAGCATGCTGCCATAATAGAAAAAGACATGTCAGATTAAGAACTCAATTTATCTCATAACTCTTTGGGTTTGTTTCTTCTTAGACGAGCTCATGAGAGCACAAACTTTTGACTCTCACATTCCATAACTCTAGTTTTCCTTGAGGTTTATAACCAACACTGTTTATTTAGGAGTCTAAATTCAAAGAAAAGCACTTCAAGACAATAATAAATGAACTGGTCATTAGTTTTTACAATCAGTTCCCATAGATTAGGGCTGCCTCTTTATCAGTGAGTAGATAAAAAGCCCTTTATTTTAATTATAGTAGATACAAAGAGGGACACTCCTTCTTGAAACTGTATTGATTGAGTTCTGATCACTCAGAATAAAGGTTAGTGACGTAACATCTTCCCATCTAAGTTTAAAATTCTTTATCAGTTTTTAAAAGGCTTCTCTTTTATTATCAAGTTAAGAAAGACCATGAATCAAATACAGTTTTCTTTTTAGAATGACACTATGCATCAATAATATCTGTTATAAACACTTGTAATAAACATGAAATGCTAAAAAATTTCTGAGTTGTAAATGAAAATTGCAATCCTCTTTAAGTGATTGGGCTTCCTTGAATGTGTGTTTTTCATTAAGACATAAGATGAAAATAAATATATCTTAAATTGGAATACATTTAAGATAAGCAAATTATTATTCTTGGAGGTAGGAGAATATTTTTTGAAGTGGTTAAGCCAGCCCTTCATCTAAAACATAAAACGGTTCAATGACAACTCTTTGGGGGAATAAGGCAATAAGGCAACGCATAAGGTTACCACAAATTACATTTCAGTTTGTATCTACCTTAGTAGGACAATCCCTCTAAAATTTTTTTTTTGAGACAATCTCACTATGTTGCCCATGCTGGAGTACAGTGGCACAACATTGGCTCACTGCAACCTCTGCCTCCTGGGTTCAAGCAATTCTTTTGCCTCAGCCTCCTGAGTAGCTGAGATTACAGGCACGTGCCATCATGCCTGGTTAATTTTTGTATTTTTTGTAGATACAGGATTTGGCCATGTTGGCCAGGCTGGTCTTAAACTCCTGACCTCAAGTGATCCACCTATCTCTGCCTCACAAAGTGTTGAGATTACAGGCGTGAGCCACCATGCCCAGCCTAACACAAGCCCTCTAACTTTTATCAGTCTTCATAGAATTTAATATCTGATGATATAATGCATAAATTATTTTATTATTTTTAAGCATCTTCTAATATGCATGTTTCATTTTCACTTAGATAAATTCTTGAGGACAGACACAACTTCTTATTTAAAAATTTTTTTCTTTGGTATTTAGCACTCTCCCTAGAAGATGGTAGGTGCTAGATAAATATAATAGCTACACTTCCTAATATAGTTGGTAGTACATTAGATTAGTGGTTGCCTGACCTGCATGTATTAGATTTACCTGGATAACCTAAAACAAACTCAGGTCTATTGAATCTCTGAATAATCCATAGATACTGAAATAGCTTATCCACTGCATTAAACATGGCTCAGTGCTCTATTAGATGTTTTATTTAAAAGGTATTTAATATTCTTAACAATTGTATAAGCTGTATAAGTTAATATTCTTAACAACTGTTAATAGCTCTATTATGCAATTAACAATAACAGCTAACATTATCTATATGCTTATTGTATACCAAAGTTGTAGGTACTTTTCACACATTAACTGATAAAAGGAAAAAAAAGAAGTGACTTGCCTGGGATCTGGAAGGAAACACATGAAAAAGCCTGAATCTGGACTCATCTTTTCAACTCCAAAACTTTTTTCACTGAGTCATGTTGTCTTCCAGGAAATAAAATTATTTGTTAACTCATGGCAAACTGTGACATTTTCACACAAGTTAAAAGCATCCTGGCCAGATGCGGTGGCTCATGCCTGTAATCCTAGCACTTTGGGAGGCTGAGGCAGGTGGATCACGAGGTCAGGAGACTGAGACCATCGTGGCTAACATGGTGAAACACTGTCTCTACTAAAAATACCAAAAATTAGCAGGGCGTGGTGGCACCCACCTGTAGTCCCAGCTACTTGGGAGGCTGAGGCAGAAGAATCACTTGAACCTGGGAGGCAGAGGTTGCAGTGAACCAAGATTGTATCACTGTACTCCAGCCTGGGCAACAGAGTGAGACTCCATCTCAAGAAAAGAAAAGAAAAACAAAAAAAGCATCCTACTCAAACTCTTTTCATTCTGTCTTCTGGAATTTCTACTCAGGGGATCCTCATCTGCACAAAGCCTTCTCAGCCCGTCTTTGAGGTGACTTCAAGGCAAATGCACAAGCAAGGGCTGGCTCAGACTTCTTTATTTATGAAAACCATTGAGGCCAGCCACCTGGATTACTGGTTTACACAGGCCAAATGGAAGAGAAGATGTGAATAGTCCCTCCGTGAGACAAATAACTAGTAATAAATACCTGTCAGGGAATAACAACAATACTATCTTCCATTATAGAAGCCATTTTACCCTATTCTTAATAATTGCCTTATTTTCTGTACTTATCAGAGCTAAACTTAGAGAAAGTACTTTATGATTTTTTTTTAATTTTCCTATCAGTCACATTTCAGCTATATCGTGTGAACAAACGTAGACTCTCTCTCATTTCTAATGAAAGTTTCATTTTTCATTTTAGAACCATTAAGTGGAATCATAATTACTATCTGACCTTCTCTGCATGCTCCTCAAATCCCTTGACACAAAACAAAATCCAGAGGTTCTTGTTGAAGCTGGATTTATTTACATGCTAAAAATAAAGGCATGTAAATGCTCTGGCCAAAATGGGCACTTAGATTTGAACTGTCCACAATACCAGATATAAAAGGAAAGATTCAAATAAAGCACATGATATAAAAATCTTAGAAATTTGGAGTAGAAAGCCTTGGGTTGTGGAACCATTTGTGGCTCTTACCAATTTATATAAGAACCTCCAACATGCAAAGCCTCAGTTTTCTCATTTGCAGAATGGGAATAATGACACATACATGGTAAGGTTGAGGTGAAGATTAATGAAATGACATACGCGTCTCCCCAGTAGACACCAGCCCACTGATCTCAGCATGCAGCACTTCCTCTCAGCCTGCTGATGTGCCTTTCCTCTGCAGGGAAGTGGGCGTAGAATAATGCTTCACTTAACCTGTGCCCAGTAACTCTGCAATGGGCAGCCTCTGCCACTCACACCCACTGGCACAAGCTCCTTGGGATGCCTCTTAAGGTAACTCAGAGCTCTAAAACTTCAGACACAGTCTAGAAGTCTTGTAAAAGCAACACAATGCAACAGTTTAGGAAAAGAGAAAAGAGATGTTGGACGTATTTAATAAGTGTGTGTGGGCAGTGAGGTAGGCAGGCATTATCTTGAAGGAATGAAGTCTTAAGGGTACAGTTTTTCTATGTCTCCTTAATATTCTTGATATTCTAAACATCAGCCTTACTTTTTTAGTAAATAAGAAAGAATAAAATCATAATCTGTCTGCTTAGCATATCTCACATGCTGTATTTCCACTGTATTGTGTGCGGGGATAAAGCAGCATGAATAACTTTAGATCTTGAAATTCCATGCATTTCTAGTTCCAGTAATAATGCTAATGGCATAGTAGAATTTTATAAAATGTTTTTCATATGTATTTTCTCACTTGATCTCATCAACAACTTTCTGGTATAGACAAGAAAGATATATCATTATTGTCCTCATTACTTAAATTAGGAAACTGTGACATGTCCCAGTCTATTAGATTATGCTGTGCAATGAACCCCAAACTCAGTGGGTTACAATGACAAGTGTTTATTTCCCACTCACGTTAAGTGCAGTTGTAAACTACCTTTGACTCTGTCCCATAGCTTCTTGAGTCCAGGATCCAGGCTGAAGAAGCAGCCCTATCTCCATTGTATGGCGAGAAAAAAGAGCAGTGCTGAAACCACATATGGCTCTTAAAGCTTTTTCTGAGACTTAGCATAAAACACTCTGTTCATATTTCTTTCACTAAAGCAAGTCACATACTCAAGCCTGTTGTTAGAACCAGTGGGAATATAATCCTCTTATAGGGAACAGAGAGAAATTGGGAACAACAACATGCATATAAAGGAAGTGTCAGAGTTGGAAATAAAGCTGACATTTTCTGATCTTTAAATACAGTACTGTTGAGCCTAGCACACTCTTGCAGTAAATGAGCATAGTAGGTGCAAATAGGCAAATTACAAATTACTATATAATTTTTTATTTCAGAGAAGATATGCAGCTGAAGATAAAATTTGAAGGTCATCAGATTACAAATGCTTCATAACCATGAGGCTGGATAATTGCAGTTTATGGTAATAATAAAGCCAAAAGTGTGACCTTGGAAGTAAATGGGTAAACTAGAGTTGAGAGATAGATTCTTTAGAGTGTCAAGGAACTTAGAGATTAAGATATTGCAAAGATCATTGACATGGATATTAAAATCACCAAAAATGATGGCAATAATAGAATTGGAAAGAGTTCATTGAGCCAGAAGCTAAAAGCTGTAGGCAGTGAGAGAGTAATCTGGGGATCTAAAGAGGAGTACAACTAGAAGGAACTGTCGGTGTTCTAGTTGATAACCTGTGGTGTAAAGCTGTGTGTGTGTAGCAGTAGCAGGAAACAGGGAATCAAGAAACAGGGGGAAAAAATTGATCTGAAGTGGTGATGAGGGACAAGGAGTATAACAACCTTCCTCAGGGACCAACAGCAAGAGGGTTTGAGAGAGAAAATACCCACCACTTAGAGGTTCTTCAAGGAAAGCAGTGAGCTTAGGGTGATCCAGGTTTTAGCAAGACTGGCAAAAGAAACATTCAGAGAATAGTCTGAAGATACGGGAGATTTTGCTCCTGACTGATTTTGAATTTCAGAATTTACAGTGGAAGGGTTTCAGGGCTTGAAGTAGGATGGGTGATGGATTAGGTGTTACTTGTCTGGAGTGACAGGTGGATAAAAATCTGAGGGATAAAGGATGATCTGGGAGTCTAGGCTGCTCTGGTGATCTGAAGCAGAAATCAGTGGCACGATGAGCTGAGCCTTGCTGCTGAGGCAGGTGGTAATGACAAATCTGTGAGTATTCACGAAGGAGAGCATGTGGGTGTCTGGGTCTCTGCTGGTGTGTAGTGAAGAAAAAGGCCAGGTTTTATCCGGACTGGCCAAGGCTCTGGGGTTCCTTCTTATTACTGCATATCCTATATGTATGTTATCCTCAGTGCCATCCAGTGCACAAAGATGGAGCTCAGTAAATGTTTGTTGACTGAGAGCAGTCACTGTTTACAATAAACTAATAATAAACATTTGTTAAATCTGAAGACTGGAAATAATATACATGAAACAATTGTGAATAGCTTGGCGTGTCTGTGGAGTTTTTTGTACCTGATGCTGTTAAGCTTCGCATGGCAGAATGATCTGAGAATGAGTCATCACTGACTCGTGGATCCAGCTTGTTTCACCTGCAGTGCTCACTTTAAGTCACAGTGACCTTTTCCGACTACTTTTAATGGCAGCACAGTGGGGGCTGCAGTTCCTGGAGAGTGCACCATTAATAGAGTAGTTAGCTAGTACTGTTTTTTGTCTCTCTGAGTAAAAGGGAAAGTGAAGCAAGAGAACAGGGATTTAATACCACGTTTTTCCTCACTCAATTGAGAAATACATCTGAAAACCATTATTAAATTTACTGTTTTAAAAAGGCAGTCCTTGTAGGGTGATTTGGGTGTTTTCAGATAGTGAAAAACTTTTAAAAGATATTAAATTATTACTTTTACTTATGTAGAATAAAAGGTAACATAGAGACATAGAAATCAAGAAACCTTCAAATATTTTCTTTAGAAACACCCTGGTTAGAGAAGGAGTTTCTATTTTTAAGAGAAAATTAAACCAGATGAGCTTAAGTCCTTTTTAACACAAATTTGTATTAATACCAATTAATAAGATTTGAAAGATTTTTGGGAAAATGCCTTTATAATGTTCTTAACTGCTAAGGACTGAATTGTATCCTCTCCCCCTCCCCCACAATTCATATCCTAAAGCCCTAACTCCCAGTGTGACTATATCTGGAGATAGGGTCTTTAGAAGGTAATTAAGGTTAAATGAAGTCATAAGAGAAGGACCCTAATCCCATAGGACTGTAGCCTTAAAAGAAGAGAAAGAGATGTATGAATTCCTTATATATTTTTGATATTAAACCTTTATCACATATGTGGTTTGCAAATATTTTCTCTCACTCTGTAGGTTGGCCTTCATTTTGTTGATTGTTTCCTTTGCTGTGCAAAAGAATTTTACTTTTATGTAGTCCCACATGTTTATTCTTATTTTTTGCTTTTCTTGCCTGTGTTTTTGGTGTGATATCCAAAATTTCCTTGCCAAGGCCAGTGTCAAGGAGCCTCCCCAAGGCCCCTTTTTTCTAGTTAGACAGGGTCTTACCCTGCCACCCAGGCTGGAGTTTAGTAGAGCAATGTTACAATCATAGCTGCAACCTCAAACTCCTGAGCTCAAGCTATCCTCCCGCCTCAGCCTCCCAAGTAGCTGGAACTATAGGCATGAGCCACCATGCCTGATCCCTTCTAGGGGTTTTACAATTTCAGGTCCTACATATTCTGGGCTCTAGGGGAAATGAGGAGATGTTGGTCTGGTTGAAGAGTACAAACTTTAGTTCCAAGATGAATAAATTCTAATATACAGTATGGTGACTATAGTTAATACTTATCATTTATTTGAAATTTGCTAAGAGAGTAGACCTTACGTCCTCACTTCCCCCTGGACAAACCAAGGGTGTAACTGTGTGTGGTAATGGACGTGTTGATGAATTTGATTGTGGTAATCATTACACAAAAATATGCATATGTCAAATCATAAAGTTGTATACCTTGCATATATAAAATTTTTATTTGTCAATTATACTTCAATAAAGCTAGGAGGGAAAAGAAGAAGAAGAAAGAGAGATTTCTGGGTCTTCACCATGTGAGGACACAACAAAAAGTTGGTCACCTGCAAGGCCCTCACCAGACACCAACCATGCTGGCACATTAATCTTGAAACTATGTAAGAAATTATGTAGAAACTCCAGTTTCTACAACTGTGAGTCATCCAGTTTAGGGCATTTTGTTATGACAGAATTCCATCCACCTTTCTAGAAATGATGTTTCTTTGTTTCTGAAGGAATAATAGAATCATAACTTGTTATTGGTTAGGAGCCAAATTCTGAAACATTATACAGCAGTAAAATATTTGCTATGGAAATATTTAATTATTTTAGGAAATATTAACAGACATTAAGATCCTCTCTCAGACTGCTAATGTCTCATTGGTATGAATTGTGCTTACTGGAGCATCACCAGAATACTGAGTGAATGAACAAAGGCATCCAAAGAATCAGCTGAATGCTGAGAGGTTATGAAATAAGAAGAATTCTGAGTAATATGTTGCCTTGAGAACTCACATGAAATTAAACCTTTAGCTTTCTTCAGCAACCACGTTCGTGTTGAGTATGGATCAGGATGTCAAAAAACTGAAAACTCATTTGTGCTTTTTATTTTTCTAATTTACTACCAAGGAACAATTTTCTAATTTACTACTAAGTCTCAAGACTATTTCTCTTAGATCAATAAAGACAATCACATTTTAATTCCATTGTAGATTCAGGTACCTAAGACTTAATATTGCCTGCAAATAGATGTCATCACATTAAAGAGGCTGATTGCACACAAGAAAATATAAGTATACTGAACAGCACCAAAACTTATCCCTAGTCATCCCCATGTTACTTTGACATTATTCGTATAAGTTTATAATCTAAACTTATAATTTTCCCTTCAGTTAGCGAAGCTTGTAAGAAAAGTCATAAGATGTTACAACTATTATTAAAAATGAAATAGAAAATAATTTTTTTAAAACCTCGGTCTGTTCTCTGGTCAGTTGGTGAGAAATCTGGTCAAAAGGATGCAAAGTCTGGCTCCCTGAAAAGAGGGGTTTATCACTTCCCCAAAAGGCCAGCTGAGGAAACGTGTTTTTTTTTTTCCCCTTCCATAACTCTTGATGGTACATTTTTGCACTGTATTAAGCTAGGAAAGAAAACCTGCACTAATTGGATCTCATGAATGTGTGAACTTTGTATTTAAAAAATACTGGCACTAAAAACATCCATCTTAGTGTCCTGGATCATCCAACTAGAAATAATCTATGACCCTCATGTGATGAATTGATAACGTCTGCCAAGTTTTTTGTTAATCCCTCTTTACTATTCTTTCTTCTCTAATCTGAAGCTCTCAATCTGCCATTGCCTTTATATAATTTCCTCCTTTCTTGGAAAGGCAATGTAGAAAAACAGTAAAGTATTATTTACCAAGCTCTAGAGTCAAAACAAGTTTAAGTCCCAGCTCATCTACTTAATACATAATTATCTTGGACAGTTATATTCGCTCCCTCTATGGCTGATTTTCCTCATTTTTAGTAGGAAAGCAATCATGGTGCCTAATTGGGTTAGGTACCAGGTTGCTATATGGGTTAAATAAAATAATATAGATAGTTCTCCTTGCCTAAAGTAAATGGTCAAAATGTTAGCCACTACCGTTTTCTTTTTTGCATTTTAAGATTCTTGTAAAATGGGCTTACTAATCTACTTTTCTCGATCTTTTAGCTTTTCCCCTTCTATTTCTAAGAATCTTAGGAGAGAAAAATTGGCCTGCTTACCCTCTAGAAATTTTATAACGTCAGAAAACTATTTATTTTCACTCCTCAGCTATCTGTGCTTCTCCTTGCTTTTTTTTTGTAGCATTTGTTTTGTCTTATTTTGTTTTTTCTATAATCTCCTCACACAAAGCCAAATAGTTTTCAACTCTCTTTTTAGGGAAAGCTTCAGCTTCCTATATTCTGTTTCCTTATAATCTGAGCATCTTCTCTACACTCATCTGGGCAGATGTTCTTTGCATGGATTGTTCTCTCTGTCCCTGTCTCATGTGGTCATGCAGCAGGACAGACAGGGTTCCCTTTGCTTTAGTTTAAGGGTCCTGGAAATTTTTCATACCTTTGTCCTTTTGCTTCTAAATGTTACAATCAAAAATTTATGTTTACCTATTGAATTTACAGCAGCCATTGCTAGAACCTTACCCCTTCACCCTTCCACACGTTTTCCCTGCCTGCTTTTTCAGCTTTATTTGAAATGATTCTCCTGCTTGCTCATGCTCCTCTGAATTTACTATTGGGTCAAATTCCAGTTTCCCATAGACACCAGTCTGTCTCTGGGATCAGGGTCTTCCCTCATGTTCATCTCTTTAGAATTTTCTTTTCTTATTCACTTGATCAATTTTTATTCATCTTTTTTATATCAACTCAGATGTTAGGAAAGTTTTATAAACTCTCAGGGTTTTGATTTTATGTATTCAGTGTATGGTGTGTTTCCAGGGACACATTTATTAAAATTAAATTATATATGCATTTACTTGTCAAATGGCTGGCTCCTCTACCTGACTATAGTTGGAATTTTGTTCACTGATATAACTCCAGCACCTAACACAGATAGTAGATACTCAATAAATGCTCAAAGTATGAATGAATGAATGAGTGAGTGAATAGATGAATGAATATATGATTTGCATGCCCCTTCCTATTACTTCTCATGGCATGAAACATACATTTCTCAGACTAGTTCCTCTACCAAAGCTAACCATTCTATATTCTTAAATGAAATATGCCAGACAGAGGGTTCAACTTATCCCCATGTCAGAACTTTATATCTATTCTTCTCAGTACAAACTCTCCTTACTTGAACTCTCAGAGATTTGACATATCTTTTTAATAAGTTCCCAATACAAAGCTATTGATTATTTTATTTTTAGTTGGCTCAGCAAAACCACATAGTCTCTGTCCATTTGGAGCCTCCCCAGTGATCTTTCTGGCTGAACAGCTGTTCTCAATGCCTGTGAAGTAAGTACCTAACCCAATTAAGCATCATGATAGCTTCCCTAATACAAATGAGGAAACTGGCCATAAAGAGGGAAAATAACGTGTCCAGGATTATTTATCTATTAAGTGCATGAGCCAGGACTTAAACTCGTGGCCAGTCTCCTCCTGACAATGTTCTCTAAATGGCCTCTTCCTCTCACTGCAACTCCACAGTGTTCTTTCTTTTCTTTTTTAAAAATACTCTTTTTCTTTATGAATCTTGCTGAAGATGGGAGAGGTATGTACAGGTATCTTTCAAATCTGCTTCTGCTGCTTTTCCCCTATCCCTCCCTAGCAGGTATTTTGAGATTAAAGCACAGAGGGCTTTCATTACCTTCCTGCCTACCTGCTCCACTTCCTGGGCAGGTTTCCTGCTCGAAAGCAGTTCCTCCAATTGTAGCTCTTCATTCTTTTTTTAAACATTTCTCCATGAAATCTTGATTATTCCTCTGGACTATGGAGGAAACACTTTCGGCCCTCATGATAACCTGCGAAGTCAGTAAGCATCAGGATAAAATTGGGACCCATTAACAGACTCCTGTACACCAGGTGAATCTCCAGTTCAGTCTTACCATTTCTTCTCCTAATATGTTGGTGATATATGTTTTGGTAGAGAATATTATTCTCAAAAATTGCTCCACGTGGCTAGGCACAGTAGCTCATATCTGTAATCCCAGCACTTAGGGAGGCTGAGGTGGGAAGATGGCTTCAGCCTGAGTTCAAGACCAGCCTGACCAACACGAGCCCTTATCTATACAGATAATTTAAAAGTTAGTCAGTCATGGTCGCCTACACCTGTGGTACCAGCAACTCAGTAGGCTGAGGTGGGAGGATCACCTGAGCTCAGGCATTTGAGGCTGTAGTGAGCCATATCACACCACTGAACTCCACCCTGGGAGACAGAGTGAGATCCTGTCCCAAAATAAAAAAAAAAGTCCCATTATAAATTTTCAGTAAGAAAACAAGTTAAAGTGAGTAAAGGCCAAATTTCTCAAGGGATTCTGACTATTTAGATTCATGGAGAGAGAATACTGGAGGCCAGTCTTAGTCTGTTCATGCTGCTATAACAAAATACCTTAGACTGAGCAATATTTTAAAATTTTTTGTAGAGTTGGGATCTCACTATGTTGCCCACACTGGTCTCAAACTCCTGGCCCCAAGCAATTCTCCTACCTCAGCCTCCCAAAGCGCTGAAATTACAGGTGTGAGCCACTGCACCTAGGCTTGAGTAATCTTTAAAGAACAGAAATTTATGGCTGGCACGGTGGCTCATGCTTGTAATCCCGGCATTTTGGGAGGCCGAGGTGGGTGAATCACCTGAGGTTAGGAGTTTGAGACCAGCCTGACCAAGATGGCGAAATTCTGTCTCTATTAAAATACAAAAATTAGCCAGGCATGATGACAGGCACCTGTAATCTCAGCTACTCAGGAGGCTGAGGCAGGAGAATTGCTTGAACCCAGGAGGCAGAGGCTGCAGTGAGCTGAGATTGTGCCATTGCACTCCAGCCTAGGCAAACGAGAGTAAAACTCCATCTCAAAAGAAGAGAAATTTATTTTCTCACAATTCTGAGGCTGGGAAGATCATGATCAAGGCACGGGCATCTTGGTAGAGCCTTCTTGCTGCATCACCACATGGCGGAAGGCAGGAAAGGCAAGAGAGACAAATGTCATATTCCTACATATTAGAAAAGGAAAAGAGCAAGTTAGCTGAAAGCTGCATGAAGTCTCCTTTATAAAATTCGTTATTGGCCAGGTGCAGTGGCTAATGCCTGTAACCCCAGCACTTTGGAAGACTGAGGCAGGAGAAACACCTGAGGTCAGGCATTCGAGACTAGCCTGACCAACATGGTAAAACCTCATCTCTACTAAAAATATAAAAATTAGCCAGGCATGGTGGTGTGTGCCTGTAATCCCAGTTACTTAGGAGGCTGAGGCAGGAGAATTGCTTGAGGCTGGGAGGCAGAGGTTTCAGTGAGCCAAGATTGAGCCACTGCACTCCAGCCTGGGCAACAGAGCGAGACTCTGTTATGAAAAAAAAAAAAAATACACTCTTTATCCTACTCATGAGGGACAAGTCCTTACGGCCTAGTTACCTCTTTTTAATACCATCACACAGGCCATGACATTTTACCATCTGAGTTTTGGAGGAAATACATTCAAACGAAACAGGGCCTGACCCCACAAAGTCCCCCAAGTCCTGTCTTATTGTGGCCTGGTATGATCTTTGGTGGAACCAGAAGTCCTGGTGGCCAGCCACTTGAGCTAGCTACTGGTGCAGCCCTGTGGCCACAAGAGGGAAGGTGGAGGGAAGGTTGAAGAGAAACTGAGGAATAAGGACTAAAGTGAGAATAAATTAGGGGTATTCAGCAACAAGGAGTGAGAGCAGCTGTGTAGAGCTGAGGCTTGGAGAGTTGAGGAGGGGAAAAAAGGAGAAATATTTCTGTGAATTACCTGTTGCTGTTTTGAGGTGTTAAACCAATACTGGAATTTCTCTTTAATTATACTCAGTTGTTAGACTGTGTTATTTTAGTGAAATGCTCTGCATAGACTGGACCACATTAAGATGCCAGAGGTTTTTGTTTTTTGTGTTTTTTTTTTTTTTGGATTTCATTTATATCCTATGATTTTGTACTTAGTTACAATACTCAGCTATGCTTCTGAATAACAAATCAACACAGATCTGTGCCAAGGACTTATTTTCACCATGACTGCCTGACTACTGGACACAGGATGCAAGGGAGTAAGGCTAAATTAGATGTGAGTCATAATGGTTCTTGGAATATAAGTACAAAGTCAGTGGGGAGAATGTGCAAGTTAGGAACTGATGCTGGCACAGCATTATGCAAAATTGCAGACTTGAAAGGAGGATAGTTTTTAATTTGAACTATATAAATCCTCTCTTTCCTAAGACTTCAGAGTCCTTTTAAAATGGCAAGAGGAAATCAATGCCAGACCTCCTTGGAATGGCTTTAAGTTACTGCTATGCTGTGCCAGTAGAGGCAGGTTCCCCTAAGGACTGGGCTGTTATTGTGGAACTTCAGTGAAACAGGCATATAATCTATGGGTACAAACTCTTCCACCAGAAACTGAGGAAGTTCTTAGGAAGAACTAAGGCAGGGGACACAGAAAATTGCTTTGAGTCATGGTTCAAACATGCCATTAATATGGTGCTGAGACTTAAATCCTCAGAGGCTGAGAAATGCTTATGCCAAGTGTCCCAGGACTGTTCCCAGCCACCCAGTCATGCAGATGACCATTCCTGTGGAGAACTGAAGCATTTCTTAGCATAAGGGTGTGGTGGCAGACAGTGGCCTAGGACTCTTAATACTAACTTATGACCAAGTATGTCCTGTAAGATGATGCTTAGAGAATCAAAACAAAACAAACAAGCATATAAACAACAAAAAAATGCTGGAACAAATTTTTTAATTCATGGTAACCCAAAAAGATCCGGAAATTCTCTCTGTAATTGAAACTAATCAGGGCCTAGGATTAAAGAAGGATTTTATGTAAGTATTTTCAGAATGAGGCAGAATAATGGCATTCTTCTTGGTCAAGAGTACTCAGGCAGCCAGAATGATGCAGGAAATCAGATGTTTTGAAGTCAGACTTCCCCTCTCAAACAAGGTTCAGGAGCATTAAGGAAGCTCCCTTATCCCAACAGAGGGATAGAATCCTGGAAGCTTTTGAAACTGGAATTGAAGACTGAATTCTGGGACTTTCTTCCAATATGGTTGTGCTGCTATAACCATTCCCCATGTATTTCATCTCCCATTGCATGATGAAACAAGCTAAATAATCATGTGCAGGCTATCTGTAATTTTAGCAGTTGGAGAGAGCTCTGCCTTCAGCGAGAGCTGTGATAAATCACTAGTAACCTTCTGTTCATGAGAGGTAGGGAAATTATTCTTCACCTCTCCAGGGTCACAAACCTTTAAGAGGAGAAAATTGAAAGCTTCAGCCACCATTTTTACCTGCAGGAAACTCTCCATTACCTAAATACACAGATTGTTAAAAAGGGCATGATAGAGCATCAGAACTATGCTCTCATGGGTTTCCATATGCTTAGCCCTAGGAGGCGTGATGGAGGGTCAGGAAAGAGAGAGTGGCTGTGACCTCATGCAGTCCTTCCAGGATAAACCTCAGCCCTACAATGGCAGCAGAAATCATGAAAGCCTCACAGAGATCAAAAGAGGGAAGCAGAAACTGTTTGTGAGAAGTTGGAGTCTCCAGAGAGGACTGAGCTGTCTTAAAGAATGCATAAGAGTTTGTAAGAAAGAGGATACCATGGCCAAAAGCATGAAATAAATGGTTTGAGATTGCTAAAAATTAAAGTGTTTACATGGAAATTGCAAGAAATGAATATAGCAAGATAAGCAGGGCCACCATTAGAGAATGTGAGATACTGACCAAATAAATTTGAGGGCTCCTGACCAGTGTATTGGTTAAAACTGTATTATAAGATTGATGGACACATATGAAGCACAGTGATTTATTTAGTATTGCCAAATGCATTATTCCTGGCTAATTTCATATTTCCCACTGCAATAAAAAGATATCAACACTGTTATAACTCCACAATGGTCATGGCTTTTCAGAACCTGTTTGTATAAAACACTACAGTCTTTCTTGTCTCTGATGTTCCCTAATGCCACCTATTTAATACTGGTTACATCATTACTCATGATTCTGCATCATTCTCATGCTGCCTGTGGATACTGACTTATCGAATGACTCTCTTAAAAGCTTTTATTGTGCTTACTTGATGATAACTACAAATGTAACTCTTACGCAAAAAAAAATGCGAAAGATAATTTTTGGCCATAATAAATTTATCATTTAGAACGTTATGGTAGAACAACCCACCTTACTCCCATTATTCTCTTGAACTCTTTAGGCCATAACCATGGCATTCTTAGAATGTGATTTGTGTATGCAAATTGCACACCTGTGTCCTGCACACTGCCACAAAAAGGAAATATAGGCAAGGGGGCAGGCAGGGGAAGAAGAGTAGCCTCGTTTACATAAGTAATCCTTGTCCTTCATCCAGCTCAAGACTGACCCAGGAGAATACAGTGTCACCACATGAGTGGAGATAAGAGAAGACATGGATCAGCAGGGCCTGTTGATGCTGCCACTGTGAAAGCCTTCCAATCAGACAAGGGCAGCCACTTGTGGAGAATGAATTGACGTGGCATGGAGCCTACGGAGGAGGTGGGATGCCAATAGTGAGGGACACACAGGGAAAAGAACATCCGCCTCCACCCCACCACCTTCAGATGTTATAGACCAGACGAAGCATCACAGTCAGGACACAGATGGGTGAGAGGCAACATAGGGATCTACATACACAGCTCAAGCTCAAATGTCAGCAATGGACTGTCATTAGCCCAGATCCCTGAACTTATCCTGTGTCCAAGATGAGGGCAGTAACTCAAAATGAACACATCATCATGCTTCTCTTGGCTCATTTTCATACAGTTGTGCCACAGAAGTACCATGCTCGCCCTTGAGCCCCTGAGGGTACCTGTTCAACCTCATAGGTGGAGTAGAGGGTTGGAGAACATCTTGAAGGAAAGAAATATGAACCAGGGCCAACACAGGTCTCAATCTGACCTTAAAGTGCCTCATCTAGATGGCATTTCCATCCAAGCTGGTCTCAGGATTTTCATGAGAAGGATATAGAAAACTTCAGGGAAGGTGCTCAGAAACACAGTGGACCTCCTGAATCCTAAACCTAGGTCAGGGCTCTTTCTTCATCTGCAGGCCACCTCTGAGATGGAGCATCATGGGCACTACTAAGGGTAAGCTAGGGACAGCTCATAAAAGACCTTGTAAGGCCATGCTCAGGAACTTAAATTCCAACTGCAAGTTAGTAATTCCAACATGCCTTTTCTTTAATGCAATGAATGTTATTTGGAAAAATAAAGGTGTTCTGGTCAAATATTAACAAGTGGGAAACATAGGACATCTCATAGCCTTTAATACCTTAATCTGAATTTTGAATCTTCTGAAAGTAGATAAGCTGTACATATTTTGTATAACTTTGCCTTTAAAAATAACACATGAACTCAGTTAGCTGCTATGCAGTATATTCCTTAATTAGTATTCGACAGAACATACTTTTTAAAAAGCTGCAATAGACATGAGAGTCACTGCATGAGTTTCATGTAGAATAGATCTTAATTTTAGAAAAAATGTTTAGGAAAGCAAATGGTTAATGGATAGAGACGAGAATAGGAAGGACCAAGAGAAAGGCAGTATTGAAAGAATTAGTCAAATGATGATGAGGTCTTAACTAAGCCAGTATTAGTAGTATGTGGAAAATAAGCACATTTCCTAGATAAATTAAGCTATATACATCTGGCTAAAAATAACTCAATGAGGAAAAGAGACATTTAATTATTTCAGGCTATTGAGTCTGCCACTACAATCAATGATAGCAAGCCCTAGAATGTATGTGAGAATGTAGTTTTGGAGTCTTAGTTATCAAGTACATTTTACTTATTGCCAACTGGCCTCTCTGAGAATGATTCTTGTATTTAAGGATTTTTACTTTTTCATAAAACATGGCCTTTAAACAAAAGCCAGCCACTTTATCTGCACTCAATATGTTCTGTTGCTGCAGGGAAAGCTGGTCATGTTGAACTTACTGAGAGACAGTATGTCAGACTCTGATGTGATGATTTCTTAGGTATTTTCAAGGATGCTTTTGACCATATTTAATTATTTTCCTTTGAAGATGATTTCAGCATCCACTCCCTGTGTAGGTTATAACTGTAATCCCAGGTAGGACTGATGAGCACATACTTCATCCTTTCTCTCTAAATCTATTCACTTGATTCTACAGCCCCAGCTACAAAAATATATTTGCATCCTTTTATAAGAGAGAGTTTTACTGATCTCTAGACAAAGGTAGAAGCACCATGTCATTAGAAGCTGAAGGGGCTGAGATTTTTTGGGTTTTCTAGGAATATCAAACACCAGTAAAACCAACCCACTCACTTTTTGAATAATAAAACTGAAAGTCGGAGAAAGAAACTGACAAAATCTGATCCAATATGGCATAACTGAAAGGTAAACCCAGATCTTATCTTTAAGAGATTTTAATGTCTAGGGACTATTTATCTCTCTTAGGATACTCCAGAAAAGACTTTTCTTGAAAGAGCAAACATGCATTATGTTATTGTCTCTTAATATGCAAAGTTTAGCTTTGTGGAATTATGTGGTACAAAGGAACAGAACCTTCATATGTATTTTTTATATTTTTAAATGCCTCATTTTTGTCTTATTTAATATAGGCTAATTCAATACAAACAGAAAACAGTTGCATTTTGAGAAGTTTGTAAATAATTTTATTTTCCTAGAAGTTTAATAGAAAGATTCATTCTACCTATAAATGTAAAGAAGGGTGTTCCTTACTCCAAAAACACTGGCACACTCCATTTTACCACAAGATACCAGGGGCCAGGTCTTCAATTTTGTAGTCCTTTGTAGCCAACTGCCTGTATGGATATTTAGTTACAGCCAAAGATATTTGTTCTTCATTTGTCTGGATGGGATCCTGAGCCCTTTTGAGTGTTGGCTGATGAAATTACAGAGCCCTCAACTTTCTACCACAGGAGCCCTGATGATGCCTTAGAAGAACTACAGCAAAGCATAATGGGCTGTGAGCTGAAGAGGAGGGTACCCTGGTGCCTCACTGGTGATGGCTTGGCCAGCCAGGTTAACATTTCACATCACTGCTGAAGACAGGCACCCATCAGAAGCAACAGGCCTTCTGGGAAACTGAGGAACAACAGCTTCAGATGCTGTGACAGGGCAGCAGCCACGATGACACAGTGTTGTTCAAAGAACATGGTAGTGTTGGGAGTGATAGAGGGAAGGCAGGACCAAGTGGCTTACAGCAGGGAAGCCAAAAAATTTAGAAAGCCAAATGCTGCTGCCCAAAAGCTAGTGGCGGCATTGTGGTAGCGCAGCAATGCTGAGCACAGCATCTGCAGCAACCTTGTAGCCCATAAAGGTGATCTGCAGAGGAACAAGATCCCAAAGCTATTGGGCGGCAGGAGCACAAAAAGGACAAAGCTAAGCAACCAAACTTCCTCTTTGCCAGAAGCTTCAGACTGCAGCGAGGGCATGTTGGAGAAAATGGAAGTTAGAGAACCACAGAGTATAATCCCATCTGCCTTTTTTTTTAAATGGACAGATAAAATTGTATGAATTTACCATGTACATGATATTTTGAAATATATATATATATATATATATATGTTACAGAATGACTAAATCTAGCAAATTAACATTTGCTTTTACAAATTTTTATGGTGAGGACACTTTATATACACTCTCAGGATTTTTCAGGAATGCAGTATATTACTTATTACAGTCACCATGTTGTATAATAGATCTCTTGAACTTCTTCCTAATTGAAATTTTGTGTCTTTTGACCAAAATCTCCCCAACATCCCCCAACCACCCCAACCCCTGGCAACCTCCATTCTACTCTCTACTTCTATGAAATCAACTTTTAAAAATTCCGCATATGAATGAGGTCATGTAGTGTTTGTCATTCTATGACTGCCTTACTTCACTAAACATAATGTCCTCCAGATTCATCCACGTCATCCCACAAATGACAGGATATCCCTTTTATGGCTGCATAATATTGAATTTTGTATATAAAACCAATTTTCTTTACCCACTGATCCACTGATGGATGTATACATTCATCCATTAATTTAATATCTTGACTATTGTGAATAGTGCTAAATAAACATGAGCATCCGATATCTCTCCTACATACTAATTAATTTCCTTGGGATAGATGCCCAGTAATGTGATTACTGGGTCATATGGTAGTTCTGTTTTCAGTCTTCTGAGGGACTTTCATACTGCCTGTGTTTTAAAAGAAATACATGTACATGTTTATGCATTTGCATATATATGCATTGGTGTAAGGGGGGTATAGATATATGTGTCTGTATGAGCATAGGAAAACATTTGGAATCATACAAACCAAATTGTTTACTGCGATTATCTCTAGTTAAGAAAGAAGACAGGTGGAGAAGGATAGTCTCTTTTCTTAATTATACATAAAAAGGATTGAAATCAATGGTAGTAGCAGTGGATTTTACATTTTTCAGTGTTTGTTCATTTCTTAAAAATATATATATGTATATATATGTATTTCCAAAAGTTGAATTCTGTGTGTTGTAGCCCCATTTAGTAGGAAATTAGAAAAAATTTCTTCACATGTATTATCCTTATTTCTAACTCTGCAAATGGGTATGCCCTTCTGACCCTGCAGAGATATGAAGCTCGAGTGCTTCCAGGAGCATCCTGTACCCGGGAAAGTAATATGATGTAAATACGATATTAGCTTTTTCTTTTTATTTTCATCAAAGAAGAAAAAATATACTTGAAACATCCTTATAGAAAATTGCCATTCCAGAAGATATAGGAGAGCCTTGTTTTTTTCTTCACATTTTCCATCAATCCATGTTTTTGAGGTCCTATACCAATGACCATCTTTATGGATTTGGTCATGCCAAAGGACATTTCTGCAATGTTTTTGCTGTAGGCTGCCTACTGTCCCCTTTCCTGTTCTGAACTGAGGAGAACTTAATAACATGAATAGCTGAGAGGTAGCCAAAGTAGCTTTATTTGTCCCTTGGCTTGATATCTCTATCAAGTTACAAGCCTCAGATTACAGCCCAGACAAGCAAAAGAAATGAGAGTAATACTCTATTTAAAAAGATAAACCAGTTTTTACTTCCTTTCTAAGTTATTAGCTTTTCTCCCATATAACACTAAGTATACAGTAGAAAAAACTTGTCTTCTAGGAGTCACATATTCATTAAAGTGAATACAAAAGCTTTATTAATGAAGCTTTACAGAATATTATTCCCAACACCCTCATTAATTATTGCTAACTAAAAATTTCAAACTTCAATCCATAGTAATAACTCCCACAAAGATCATTAGCTTTGAAATTTGGCGTGCATGAGGCTCATCTGGAGTGCTTGTTGAATATATAGATTCCTGAGCATCACCTGTAATTAGTCTGATTCAGTTCAGGTCAGGCATGAATCCCAGGAATCTGTATTTTAACCAGTACCACGGGTAGTCTAATGAAAGTAAGCTAAAAGCTGCAGTTCCATTGTAGTGGTTTGGGGAATATAGAATAGAATACAAATCTCAATTCTCACTTTTTAAAGATAATAATCTTGGATATGACTAGCAGTCATTCATCATTCAGTTTAATAAATATGTATTAATTGCCTACATGTTCCAGGCACTAGGTAGTAAGGATACAAGCACAAGGTAACTTCTGCCCTTGAGGAGCTTATAACATTTAAAAAAAACAGGAGCTGAATTTCTGCTGCCCTCTCCTCATGCCCTAGGTGACCAATTGATATTCTGCTTTGATCATTACTTTAAGTATCATCTGGGAACATAAGGTAAAAGGTTCCTTAAACATTTTCATATCTTGGACAAAAATGGTATCCAAAGGACTCTGGAGGAGTCATAAAGTCTGCAAGTACTGTGTGATTCAAACCTTTATATTTGGTGGGAAATAGGAGGATGGTAAGAGGTGTCTATACAACAGCAAAGTACCCTTTCTGTTTGCCAGAATGCCTTAATATGCAAGTCATGATGGAAGGCTTAACTATTTGGATAATCATGTCTATGACATTGATTCTGAAGAAATGCAAATACAGAGAGCCTACCATGATAATATTTGGTACAGAGTTTGGACGAACTGTCCAACAGAAGTCTGGAGGGTTCAAACGGACAGTGTTGGCAATGTCTTTTGCGGCATCATAGCCAGAATGCTTCTGGGTATGAGGTGATCTCCTTCAGCTCCAACACACTCTCCGAGACTCATTCTCCAGCCTTCTGATTAACTCTTCATAAATTTGTTTCCTACTTTAGTTGTCAGGTCAGTTTCTGTTGTTTATAATTAAGAACGCTTATCGATACCAAACGAGTGTCAGCCAGTAGATAACAGAGAACACATTTTCAGAGAAGTGGCAGGATGAAAACCTGATATGTGGACCACGTGGGTCCAAAGTCCTAGAGAATCTCATCAGCACGCAAGTCCTGAAAGACCCCAGAAAATAATGATAAATCAGCCAATTAAATTATCATCTCTGTTTACCTGGAGTGAAGTGCCCACTGAGGACAGTTCTTTCTGGGATCAAGTTGCCACTTCCATTTAAAAGTGAAAAGAGCATAGAAGTCAAGGACTACTGAGTGAGATGCCAGTCTATTACCTTATTGAATGGCTCACAGAAAGAGAATAACGGTTCCCCAAATTCTCATAGAAAGGCTGTTTATGATGAAGTTAAATAGTATTTCATTTATCTATGCAACAAGGTTCAGGAAATTATGTCTGCTGAATTCACTGCCATTATTCTGGGGCTGGTGTGACCCCTAAGGATATACAGGAGGTTTGGAAAAATTTGGAGTATCTGAATCCTCACCTTCTCCTTGTCAATGAGGTCATCTCTCCTTGCTTGAAGACATTGTCTTACCTTGCCTAATGGAGTTACCTTACCAAGGGAACCAATTTTTCTCATGTTCACTTTTTTTTCTTCTTTGTCTTCAAACTTAAAACTATAGCCAAGTTTCAGCATGTCCTGGAAAGCAAGTTGCAGAGTCAAGTCAAAGAAGAGAAAGCCTGCACACCAAACATCTTCGGTACTACACTGACCTATACCTCTGGAATCTTGAGAATATGTGTGAAAAATAAAATGGATTTATTGGAATTAGAATTAGAATAGATGGAGGATGAATCAAACAATTTATTATTATGTGTGCCAGAAATTCTACATTAAGCATTCTGGTCAAACATCTGAGAATAGTTCTAATTCTTTGCTCAGCTGGTTTGTGAAATCCTGAACAATATAAGGTGTTCACACAATATTAATGTGATAGTCCAGTAATTATTTTGACTATGGTAGAGAAAGGAATAAAAATATACAGAAAATAGAAGTCCTGGAGTAGCTTTGTCTTATACAATCTGACTAACCATTTTTATTTTTCTAATTAAGCCCCAAATTAGGCCCAGAAAAAATGTCCAGACCTCTTAGAGATTATTAGACTCTGGTTATGAGCTAATGCCAGGAGATTTATAGTGTTGCTCTAGTCTGTAAATCAAAGTGGGAGTTGATGGAGGTCCAGACGACTTTTAACACTAATCTACTTCATACGAAACAAAATGAGACATCAAATCCAATCTGTACTGATTTTCCCGGTTTCTGAGTGTCCTAATACATTCATGCTGCTATAACAAAACAGGATAAACTAGGTTGCTTATAAATAACACAAATTTATTTCTCATATTTCTCTTTATTTGGGTGACTAATTTGTCATTATATTCTGGGGTATTTCAGGCTCCCATGCTGATGGAATTCCCCATGACTCTGGGCCCACGTAGTCCACATATCTAATCTCAGGTTTTCATCCTGCCACCTCTCTGGAAACTTGGAAGTCCAAGATCAGAGCACCAGCAGATTTGGTGTCTGGCAGGGTCTCACTTCCAGGTTCATAGATGATGCCTTCTCACTGTGTACTCACATGTTGGAAAGGGGGCAAGGCAGCTCTCTGGGGCCTCTTTTATAAGGGCGCCAATCCCATTTATGACCTAATCACCTTCCAACAGCCCCCTTCCTAATACCTTCTCCTTGGGATTAGGATTTCAACATATTAATTTTAGAAAAACACAAACATTCAGATCATAGCATCAAATATATAGCTGGAATAAATAATCCTCATCAAATACAGAATCTGCCTCTTTGTTCTTAGCCCATGGAAATTTTTTTTTTTTTTTGGTGGAAATAGAAATCCCTGGATCTTTCTATCTCTATCAAATACTAAATCAAAATCAATTAGGCATTCCTCTGGAGGAACTCTCAGAAGATTAGTACCATACATTATTAATAAACTAAAGGATATAGTGATGATGATTTCTATCACATCCTGAATAAACCCTCTAGGTTGCCGGACACACAGCACAGATAATCATAAGCTCAATCAGGTTTGACTCTTATTAAAGTTTCTATTCCTTATATAATTTCATTATTGGAACCTGTCAATACAGTTCCTGATACCTAATATGTAGCCACTGAGTTGATGAATATTTTTTTCCTCTAAACTAAAATATCATTAGCAGTTTGGTTTATATATATATTTGTGCAGGGTTGCTTCATGATTACTTCAATGTTCCACTCAGTATCCTAATTTATTCTGCAAGACATTTTACCAGATATAATGTTGAATGCCATTCTATCACATTGAAGAGATCTTTCTTTGATAAAGGATCTACACAGCAGGAGGCAGTAATGCAGTGGATGGTATGATACATGTGTGTAGAGAGTGAGGCCTAAACCTCATAAGAAAATATGGAATTGTAACTTCAGGTAAGGTTCTGAGGTTCCGGTTATCTGGAGTTATTGACATATCATCTTTCAAACATTAGACAAGTTGCTAAACCTCGTGAACTATATTTACCCACTGTTTGGTAGACCTCTTTTGATTTTCAATTCAATGTTTACATCATTTGGTCATACTTTTCTGAACCATTTACTTAGTAACCTGAAAAACCTTAAACTTTGAGACAGGTACAGAACAAAAGATTCTCTGGACCATATTCCAGGTGGCAGTGAAATAATCAATGCCCTTTCACACTCATGACTCAGTAGATTAAATGGTACTTGATATATCTCTGGCAGGCTAGAATGTTGTATTAAACCTTGATAGGCCTCAGTAAGAGAAACACAGGAACAGACCCTTAGGTCATGCTCTCTTGAGCAAATAACCATATTCCTTTTGGGAAACAGCTCTTGACTTTCTACTGGGTACTGATAAAAAGTAAATGCTTAGCCACGAGCTATCTGGTGATCTGAGCTGCCAATCATGTATGTGGTATTATCAGATTCACCTTATCATGTAGCTTGTTTTCATTAAAAGGAAAAGGTTCAAGTAGACCAAGTTGTGAGCAAGTTCTACAGGCAAAAATCAGAAACATGAACAGGTTAATTTGGTCACATTATCACCACTCTCCAGCCAACACTATGCTTCAAAGGGAATTAATGAATATGACCTTGAATGAGTTGGTAAAAATATGCATGCATGGCTGTGTATGATGGTCAAATTGAGAGGAGAGCATTCCTTAAGAAAACAAAACTTATGAATATAAAAAAGAGATACCAGATCCTGGAAGAATCTGTACATATAAGGAGTGCTTAAGCTTAAGCTTCATAAGTTTCACAGTAAAGCCTACTTTTGCTGGTATCAGCCAGAAGTGTCTAAGGGAGGCCTGAGCTCTACCTCAATTTATGGGCAAGACGGATGGTTTTGTTATTTGGTCAGTAACAATAAGATTTAAGAATTGGTATTGAAGTGATTAGGGGAAGAAGTAGATAGATGATCTGTGTCTCATGTGAATGTGTACCTGGGGTGCTCATCATGAAGGAGGTGCTGAGGTAATGGCATTCTCTATGCTCCTTCTCTAAACTCCCAGTGATTACTCAATGAGCTCATGAACAAAGTAGCCATGGTGGCAGGGATGGTGGCTCCTCATGGGCTAAATTACATGAATTTACCTCACAAAGACCTACCTGGCTACTGCCTTTGCTGAGTACTCAATTGACAAGCAATAGAGACCAATCTTACAATATATAATAATAATATACTAGGAGGAACAGTGAGATACCTGTGGCAGGTGATTGTGTTAAGCCAGAATTATTTTACAGAAAGTAAATCTTCATAAACAAGGAAGAAAAAACATCAGAAATTAAGCTTATAAGCTCAGGGAAAATCCTGCAGGTTTGTTAAACCTTGGAGAGAACGAGTCAGAGAGAGAAAACTAATGTATAATTAGTATGGTATAATGGTTCACAGTCTTTCAACTATAACATTAAAGATATGCAGAAATCTAGAAGGAATCTTAAAAAAAAAAGAGTTAAAGTCTCCTTCAATAGCTGATCCAAAGTTACTCTTTTCATATTTCACTATTTTTTTTTGCCATGGCTGTAGGTTCCACACACTACAGCAATGGCATTATAATGAGATTATCATGAGGGATTATATATACAGACATCTCCAACTAACAGTGGTTTGATTTATGGGTTTTTCAACTTTAAAATGGGCTTATCAGGATGTAGCCTCATAGTAAGTTGAGGATCTCCTTATGACTTAAGATGTGATTATGGTTTCTACTGAATGCATATCACTTTCACATCAACATAAAGTAAAAGAATCCTAAATTGAACCATCATAAGTGAAGGACCATCTGCTGTTTTGCCAGCACTGTATGCACTTTCCACTTAGGATATTTTTGACTTATGATGGGTTTATTGAGATGTAACTCAATTATTCAGTTGAGGAGTCTGCATATATAGAAAGAGACACACACACAGAGAGAGAGAGAGAAACAGACCTAGACAGACAGACAGACAGACAGACACACACACACACACACACACACACACAAAACAAAAAACAGAAAGAGAGAGAGAGACAATTTGTAGTCAAGAATCATCACTCAAATGAGCAAAGAGTAATTGCAGCAAAGCTAAACACAATTTAGTTAGTTCCAACTTAGAGAAAGTTCAAGGAAGATTTTGGGCACTTAAGACAAAGAGCATTGCAAGAAGGGCAAGAAAATCACATACATGTAAAAGACTTAACATGACCAGGGTTCTTGAGATACCACCTAAATGTTAATAACCCAGGGCAGCTCCTGATGACTCTGGTCATGTCAGTGTAAGTAAAATCGATGAAGGTGTGTATTGATATTGCCTACTTATCATGTAAGAATTCTTGTCTAGCTTAAATCATGAACAGGAAAAAGGTATCATTTCACAATCCCATATCCTGTGTAAAGTGGCTTGGGTTTGGGGGCAACTTATGTTGCATTAAATTACTTTCCTGTTCTCTGCAACTCTTGTTAATTTGAGAAATGGCACATGGCTTAGGACCAGCCAACAGGTGCATGTAGAGTGGGGGACTGGATTGCACTTGTGAAATAAGAGGTCATAACTGGATAAGCTCCTTGCTGGGAGTCCAGGCTTTGAAAAGTGGCAAAGTGTGAAGTGACTGGGCTAGAAGAGAGGCATAGAGGTAAAGAAAGTGGCAAAGCTAAAGTCATCCTGCACCATGTGGTAAATTGTCAGCAAAGTCACTAAAGTCACCAAATGATGAGTGTGATTGGACTTGTTGTATGAAGTAATGAATGATATGAGGTTCAATACAGGAAGGAGAGAGGCAGCTAAATACTAATAGGCAGAGATATGAATCACAAAAACACAAGATAGAACTTGTAGAATGAGCTTTGTGTTGTTACAAGAACTGGAACCAATGTTTTGTCAAAAATACAACTGGGTATCTCTGTGATGCTTTATAATAGTTTAAACCAGTACCTACTACCCCATCCTAGTTTGGCAAGAAAGGTCTCAGTATACTTGAAAGTACTAAGAAAGGCTCAGCCCTTTTCCCACATCCATGTTCCCAGGAGAGCCCTGATGTCCAGGACGAAGGAGGGGGAATGAGGCTGAAAGCTTCCAATATGCATTTTTCATATAAATGTCCTGCTGTTTGAAAAAAAGAAAAAAATATCCCTCTCTGTTCAGCTCCAATTCTGTGTATCACACTGGCCCACAGTGTCGGCAGCTTTCCAGGTCTTTTGGTTCTTGCTTACTGCATCCCTATGGGGCTTCTGCAGATGATACAACTTGGTTCTCTTCTGCCTCTGATAAGCCTTGATCCCTCAGACAAAAGATTTCTCCCAGATTCTGTAACTTCAGTCTTGGGTTTCCTACAGCTTTACTATAACTGCAAGAAATATTACATACAGTATAGTGTAATCTCCTCCTTTTATGAACAGAAACTGAGGCATTTGCTACTCAAGTACGACATCTTAGGCACTACAATACATATCGTCACCTATTATCTTATTCATCTGCCACAGTTTTGTGAAATGGGTTTTATAGATGAAGACAAAGAGGCTTTGGGTGGGTAATTAATGAACCTAAGCTAGTAATTGAGAGAGCTACAGCACAGCTTAGGTCCCTTAGCTTAAGTTCAGGGCTCTTTTCTTGACTTCAAGCTGTCTAAAAGTTTCTGGGCAATAATTCCCTTGGAAAGATAAGGCACACATAGTCCAGGTTTTTAAATAAAGTTGGCACAATTTATCTTTGTTATATATTCTTCTCTAACTTTTTTCTGTCTCATTTCATTCCTTTCCAGCTCCCCATCAGGCCTCATATTCTTAATGTCTTTGGAGTATGTCTGGGTGTCTACAGCTCATTACTCGGATCTGATCTCCTTGTCTTGTGCCAACTAATCTTGACCTTCTTCCCATCTTGCCTCTCTCTTGCAGATTGTTTCTCAAAAAAAAAAAAAAAGTCACTGGAGAAAAAAGATCTACTAAGATGTTAATATTTGTTAAAACTTTAAACAATTTTCAGGGCTTTAAAAGTGTTTTCTGACTTGCCAGTATGTTTTGGAGAAAAAGAAATGTGAGATGAGCAAGGTTTGGCAAAGACGAGGGGATGCAAATAAGCATTCGATTTTGAGGCTAGAAGGGGACCCACCATGTTGGTCAAGAATTTATGTTAGGAGGAGAAGAGAGACATGGCTAGAAAGGAAACAAAAGAAAGATTGGTCTGGGAGATAATTTTTCTGCTGGGATTAGAGGCTTGAAATTCATCTCACAGGTAATTAAGAGAATATGAGAGGTTTTAAGCCAGAGGAGTCGAGTAGTGAAGACTTTTCTACTGCAATTACCATGAAACCCAGCTCAGATTCACTTACATAAAAAAAAAATATGGAATATATTGGCTTTCAAAACTGAAAAGTTCAAAGGTAGATAAAAACAAGGCTGGACTCTTTCTATTCAGGAGACAAGACAGAGATCATGATCCAAGAGTCACATCTCATCAGCTCCGCAGCCCCAGTGAAAGGATGTGGTCTTTAACCATAGGTTTGGCAAGAAAGGTTATGGAGATTTTACTCACTGTGTGCCCGAGCTCACTCTTATGGGAGGGAGTTCTTTAGTACTAGAAAGTAGAAAGACATATAGTAGACAGGCAAAATGAAAAATATCTACTAAAAGACAATTGATAAAAGAGGTATTAACAAGGTTATAGTGTTGCTGCAGTATGAACGGGTGGGTGTTGTAGAAAACTGTTCATAGGCCAGCAGAAAGGCAGTATCCTTAATGCAGTTGTGAGGGATGAGGGAATGTTGCTAATCTATTGCTAATTAATTATCTATTGTTATGTAATGAATGGTTTTAACACTTAGTGTCCAGGAATCCAGGCATGGCTTAGTTGGATCTTCTGCTTCAGGTCTCTCACAAGACTGTAATTAAGGTGTCAGCCAGAGCTGGAATGCTGTCTGAGGCTTCATGGGAACAATCTACTTAACAAGGGCATATTGTTGTGTATAGGATTTAGTTTCTTGCAGGCTGTCAGTTAGAAGCCTTCAATTCCTTGATGGCTGTTGGACAAAGGTCACTCTCAGTTCCTTGCCATGTGAGCTGCTCCATACAGCAGTTCACAACATGGGGGCTTGATTCATCAAAGCCAGCAAGGGAGAGAATCAATATAAAGTGTCTCTAGCAAGAGAAAAGATGCCATCTTATTTCCTACAACTATGGAAGTAATATACCACCATTCTATTGGTTATGAGTAAGTCATAAAGCATAGTCACACTCAAAGGGAGAGGATTACACAAGGACATGGATACCAGGAAGCAAGGGTAAGTGGGGAACATCTTAGAGTCTGCCACAGAGAGATTGACTAAAAATGGTGTCAGTGAGAACAGAAAAGACTGGGGAGTGGAGAGATATTTAGAGAGAAAAATGGAGCAGCTTTGGTACCTTGTAGATAAAGGGACTAAAGCAGCTATATCTTTGGGGCCATTGTTTTTACACTGTCTTTTTCTGAGATAATATTTTGGTTTTCCTTTCGCACTTTGCAATACAAATCTTCTGGCATTAACATTTTAAACTATTTTTCAACTTTATTAAAAGCATTTCAAATTGATGTTTTGTGTTTAAGTCTTTAAATCTTCATGACCAGCTTATAATATATAAGAATATGCATAAATTGGCCATTCTTTACTTCTTTGTTTACCAGAAATGACCTCGTCTATGACTTACAAATTTAGGGTTTTCTTTTTTAAATGTTGTTGTTCCTTATCTTTCCAGAAATTTTTTTCAAATGCCAGGTAAGTCTGCATTTTAATCAAATGCTTACCTATCTTCTCAGATGGAATGTTTTTCTTTTGCATTTGGAGAAAATGTTAATTAACATATTAGGAATGTATTTGGTACATTTGGTTGCAAATGCAAACAGTCTAATCTTTTACTTATTAGAGCTCTTTGTCTGAATCATTCAAGTGAGTAACAGGTTGCACTGAGACATCACCAAAATGATGCAGTTATCCTAAAAGTATTCATTTTGTTCTTCTGGGAAGCATTATGTATTATGAATTACTCAGATTGCATTTTTGTTTTATAACCATGGTAACTACTATGACAGCACTTAAAAGGATGGCCATGTTAATTACTTCACTAAATAAGAAATCCTGGCCAAATTTTCTGTACTGAACTTAGCAGAGAATGTTAACAGTATCCATAGGAACTGAAACACATTGAAGATTTTGTCCTTTGGGGCTTTATATTGATGTTGGAGAACATCAGTGAAAAAGCTGAGGTACATTGAGATATTTAATAGCTGGGCTCAGTTTTGCCTTTCGAGTCCTGTTTCATTTCCACTCATTATTTATGTTTATCCTTTATGGAGGAGTTTACCCTTTACTACTGGAGTTCATAAAGGGAAAGTCATTTAACAAGTGCCTACTATGGGCTAAATACTTTCTCTATGATCTGATTTCATCTTCCCAACCGTTTTTTTGAGGCAAGTACTATTGTTCTTCCTCTTGACAAGTGAAAAATTGAGTTCATTCAGTGATTCTTCTAATAAGTAGGTATTGACTGTGTTCTTTAAGCAATATGTACAAAACCTTACACTTAGAATTGAGATATCTGAGATTTAACACAAAGTCCATCTGACTCCAGAGCCCATACATTTTGTGACATATTTTTTCTTCAGTCTGTCTTCTTCACTTTAAGATCTTGTCTGACTATAGCAGGGTATTTTATATGAGTGTGTGTGTGTGTGTGTGTGTGTGCGCGCGTGTGTGTGTGTGTGTGTATGAGAGACAGAGAGAGACACACACACACAGAGTCATTGTGTGTGCTGTGGGTGGGGGTCAGATTTTTCCATATTCACATTCAGAAAGGGGTGTTATAATGAACCTACTTCAGAAAGAGACAGAATACACTGTGTAACGTCATTTACCATGGCAAATGCCCTTTTCTAAAAGAATATCCTTTTCTCCACCTTTTACAAAGGGTAAAACCTTAAACGCAGTAATATCCAAGGGTTAACATGCAAATGGAAATTAAACTCAAGGAGTTTAATTTCACATGTAAAAATCACTCACAGATTTTTCCTTTCTTGAGATCCATGTTTTCAGGGCACTGAGCACACTGAGACTAAAGGTTAGACTGGAAACTCAGAATGAAAGGCTGAGGCTGAGTGCAGTGGCCCATGCCCTTTGGGAGGCTGAGGTGGGTGGATCGCTTGAGGTCAGGAGTTCGAGACCAACCTGGCCAACACAGTGAAACCCCACCTCTACTAAAAATACAAAAATTAGCCAGGCATGGTGGTGGGCAACTGTAGTCCCAGCTACTCAGGAGGCTGAGGCAGGAGAATCTCTTGAACCCAAGAGGTGGAGGTTGCAGTGAGCCGAGATGGTGCCACTGCATTCCAGCCTGAGTGACAAAGTGAGATTCTGTCTCGAAAAAGAAAGAAAGAAAAGAAAGAGAGAAAGAAAGAAAGGCTGAACATCAGTTTGTATCTGCTTGTCCCGAAATGAAGCCCAAAGAGTCAAGAAAAGGTCCTGCTATGATATTGTGCTCCAACTCATCACATCATGTCACAAATAGACAATGTGTCAGGTGTGGGGATTAAGTGGTCAGTCGAATCAAACACAACTTCTGCTCTCCTGGTTCTGGCAATTCAGTGGAGACTTGAGAATCAAATAATAAAATGATCCCACAAATAAATGTACTATTGCAACTGTTGTAAGAACTATGAAAGAAAGTACGATGTGCTATGAGGAGGAATGAAACTGGGGGCTGTCATAGGCATGGGAGTCAGGGAAGCCTGCTTTCCAAAATGAAATCTGAATTGAGATCCAAACCTATTACCTTTTCCTTAATCCTGCCTCTCTGTATGTGTTCTCCATCTCTGTAAATGGCTTCACAATCTATTTGCTAAAATGAGAAATACAGAAATCAGCTTTGACTTCTCTCTCTCCCTCATATCCCACTCACTCATCAGATCCTGCCTTTCTATCTCCAAAAATTATTTTCTTTTTGTCTACTTAGATAAGCCTTGTCTCTGCCACCAGCCAACATCTTTATCTGGAATAACTCAACAGCCTTCTAATTAGTTTTTTTCTGCTTCAAGTCTTGCTCACCTTTTGACCTTGCCAAGCACAATTCATTTCTCACAATGTAACAAAAATAATACATCAACAATACAACTATAATGGAGCCACAATCTGAAGTTAAATTTTTTGGCACTCCCATTGCCATTAGGATGAAATATAAAACCTTAAGATGGCTTTAGACCCTTTATTATCTGACCCCTGTTCATTTCTGTAACAGTTTTTCTTTTTACTTGCATAATATCCTTTGCTCATCTTCAATTTCTCTGTTTAGGGAGTAAATCCTGTTCTCTCTTTCTTCCCTCCTATCCAGTTATCTGAATCACTCTTCTTACTTCCTTCTCTCTGTCTCTCCTACACCTGGGTGTCTTCTACTAATCCTCGAGGTCTTATCTTTCTGATTTCACTTCTCTGTGTAAACTTCAGGTCCCAGAAGTGGGTTTGGGCTCACATAGCACCTTTCACACGGAGTCATAATTACAGATTTTCATTCTATTAATCCCTTACTAGACTGTGACTTGTCTGAAGGCAGGAGTCATTACATTTTCTTGCTTGTCATTGTAGCCCCTATATTTGAACAGTTCCAGGTTCATTGCAATTGCTTCCTAAATATTTATTGGAAGATGAGGAAGAAGGAAAAGGAAAAGAAGGGGAGAAGTAAGGGAAGATAAGAGAGAGGAAGAAGGAGGCTGGGAAGGAAGAAAGAGGGAAATGAGAAAAGGAAGTTGGAAGGGAGGAAAACAGAAGAAATCCTTAGAGATGCTTCATCGTTCTTTCCTTATTTAAATGGCTTTGAAACCATGGGCATTGCTCATCTACCTGAGCAGAGCAATAGAGTAAACCTTCCTGCAATAATAAAATGTTCTGTATTTGTTCTGACCAATATGGTAGTCACTAGCTACATGGAGCTATTTGAAATGTGGCCAGTGTGACGAATGAATCAGATTTTTAATCTGATTTTATTTTAAATTTAGACAGGCTACTTGGTTAGCTACTGTATTGGATACCATGGCCTACAGGAGCCAGTGGCAGGGCCAACCTCGCATGCACCCTCTGGACCCCTCTTAACATTTCTGCTTGCTTGCTGCTCAATACCATGTTCTTTGCTGCAATTTTCCTAGTATGTTTAGAATTTTTCTGAACTTCTCCTTTGCCGGGTTGGGCAGCAAAAGTCAAATAAATGTAACACATAGAATGCCATTTACACTTCATCTTGAACAGTCTTAATGAGAGTCATTTCAATTTTGCAAATACTGGTAAGTAATGTCTATCTATATTACCAAGAGCTGTATTTTTCCCTGAACACTCTCCATAAAAGGAAAATGGTAAAATAAACAAATAGCCTCTCAGACTATTATGCTGAATGCTACAAAATCAGCTTTAAAAAAGCAACACAGCTTAATTTGAACATTGCTTTTCATTCCTTTGGCATACAGAGAAGACAACAGGCTGCAAAATAGGAGGAGGCAGGCAGGGCAGGGAGAGGCAGAGAGAAAAGCATAAGAAGAAAAGTGACTTAATCATTCTGTCCTCACCCTAAGCTTAATGATAATTGATCAGTCATCACTATTAGAAAGAAGCAGTGTGGAGAGGGAAGAGCACTGATTTGGGAGTCAGAATCTTCTTCCACACTACACAGACTTGCCTGGGCAAGCTCTACAATTCTGAACCTCGATATTTTTCTTCTTACAATAGGGAAACTACACCCACTCTCCCTATCTGGTTAGGTTTTTGCAAATTTCATATGAAGCAATATATGCCCAACAAATATATAAGTTATTTTTTTTGAGACAGGATCTCTCTGTGTCGCTCAAACTGGAGTGTAGTGGCACAATCACAGCTCGCTGCAGCCTCAGACTGCTGGGCTCAAATGATTCTCCTGTCTCAGCCCCCCAAGTGACTGGGACCATTGGCATATGCCACAATGCCCAACTATTTGTTTTTTAAATTTTTGGTAGAGACGGGGTCTCTATGTTGCCTACGCTGGTCGCAAACTCCTGGGTTTGAGCAATCCTCCTGCCTTGGCCTCTCAAAGTGCTGGGATTTGATGGGTGAGCCACCATGCCCAACAAGTTATTCTTGTTGTTGTGAAGGATAAGGAAATTTTAAAATGCCACCACTCTCTGACTCCAAATAAAAACATCAGGACTGAAATTAATATATTATTTTCTTTGTTTTAACAGCCATACTAGCCCATTTGCCTTTCTTTAGGCCACTGAAATTATCCTGAATTTTTTTTTCTAACCAGTATTTCTTGCAGGAAAGTGTTTACTTCCACACTCATCCTGGACCCTGGAAATGCCATATAGCTTTATACCAGTGGCCACGTTATGTGTTGGTTGAGTAGGTGGGGAGGGGAGAAGAATTGGCAGGAGATAATTAGAATTCAAGATATAATGATGCCTGCAGTGAAAATATATCTTTGGATCTCTCCTATCTGGTATTTTTCTTTTAAGTATATCCTTCAACTTCCATATTATACTAACTTTCTCCTCTGAGCAGGTGCCCACTTATTCTTAAATGTTATAGTCCAGTTCTTGTGCCAAGACATTTTCTTATTTTTGAGAGAGGTCATAAATTCAATAAGTTTTAATTACATTTTCAACCACATTATAACTATAGGAGACTCTCTATGAAAGGAAAGAAAAAACCCTTAAGATATCTACAATCTGAACGTGGAACTCGGATGTCTGCAGATGACACAATGAGCTAGAAGAGCAGAGCAAACTAGGAAAAAATAGGCTCTGCCTGTGTGTAATTTAAAACTTCCAGACTTTCTGACACCCGTTCAGAATGTTGTAATAAAAGCCACCCATTTTCAATAGCATTCCTACTTTGAATGAAAATAATATTGACGTTTTGTGGGTGAAAATTTCAATTTGCAAATTTTATTTTCAGTACAGACAAAACCACCAGAAAATGACAGCCTAGAAACTAATTACACATGGAGGATTCCATTAGGTTAGATCAGACTAAGTGTCTGCTATAGTCAAAATATATTAATAAAGTTTAATTATTTACAGTGTGTTATATTCTGTGTGGAAAGATTACACATATTTTCTGACTTATTTCCATTATGAAAATACAGTTCCACTAAATAGGTCTAGCACTATTAAGACATCTATGCACAGATTGTGACCTAAATGAAGTATTACCAGTTTTCACAGGTTTGTATTAATAAAATGTTTGTAGTAATAAAATTATCACCTAATCAATTATTACCCACATACACAAACACAGTTGCTTTCTTTCTACATCCATCCATCCATGTATCCATCTATTGTAGAGGAAGTTTGATATGGAGAAATAACAAGATGTTTAAAACTGGAGAAACCTGAGATTGAATTTAGATTTGACATTTTAATAATAATTATGTCTCTAGGCCTTAGTTTCTTATTACAGTATGAATACATACATTACCTAAACAACAAGTTATTGTAGCATTAAGGAGTATAATATTTGTTGTAGGATTCATTTTTAAAGTTTAAATTACAATTATCAAATCTTGGTTGAGATGAGGCAAGGTAAAGCAGCTATTAGCCTTGTATGGAGGAGGTCCCTTCACTAAATAGTAATAAGAATCACATAGCCTCCATGAGAAGAAGATACCCAAGCCATGTTAACGTCATGGGTGAAAGCAAGTGTTTTGGTTACCACATATTGTGGATCAGAAATAATTTTAGACTGGTCAGCACAATCTTATTTGATTTATATTATGTCAAATTATGTCTTTCTAATTAAAGTAGTTGAAAACTAAGTCATTATTTTAAAAATAATAACTTTTTAGACATCATTGAGAAGCTAGTCTTACTCTGATAAGCAGAAGCCAGAAGTGGCAGAGCAGCCAGTGGCAGGACTGTGCCAGTTTATGTGTTGTTCATCTGATATTTTTTGAACCAACTTTATTCATTCTTAATTCTCCTTTGAGAAGAAGCAAAGTAATTTAAAAAATGAGGGTTCAGCAGCAACAAAATTTCAGTGGAAGACAAGTCATTGGCATTTGCTCTGTGACCATCTCTGTTTGTACTAAGAAAGTCCAAAGGCAGTTGTTTCTGTTTCAAGTGTTTTTTTGGTGTACAAAACCCACATAAATAGATCTTTGCCTAATGTCAATACATATTTAACTCAGTCAAAATGTGTGATAGCCTAGGGAGAATTAAAACTGCCATATATAAATGGCTTAGGTTAAACTCAGGGACAATTTTTGAAAAAAGGGAAAAAGAGAAGTGCCTTGAAGAATGCCTGCTACAGAGTAAAAATGAAAAAGACAATTCATTTCATTCCCCAAGCATTGACTGAGCCCCTACTGTGTGCCATGTACCGTCTATTCTTGGCCAAATTAAACTAGGTCATTGCTCTGGAGAGGCCTGTAATTCCATACTGGAGGAATTCACTGAAAGATATAAATAACATGAGTTTGATACGTGTGATGATAATAAAGGCACAGCACACTGTGGCCTCAAATAGAAGGAAGGAGTTCACTCAGCTGACAGGGGAAGGGGAGGTTAATGTAAGAGAGTGCTGTCCTCAGAAACATGGAAGACAAGGGGTTTACGAGACTTTGGCCTGTGAGCGTCTTGTGCTTGAGCCTGAAATGTTGTCTTGGCCTCAGGATCTCTCCCTACTAGTAGAGCAGTTTGGAATAAAACAATGACACAAATTCTGGCTTTGCTATCCTCCAAGATGCTCTCATTCATTCATTTGTTCTTTCATCTTTTCCTGAAACATTATCAGAGTATTTACATCATAACCAGCAGTTCCAAATCTTTGGATTCAACCAACCAGATGGAAACATTTGAGAAATAAAAGGATAGTTTCATCTGTGCTAAAGTATACAGACTTCTTTTCTTGTCATTATTTCTTAAACAATACAGTATAACAACTACTTACATAGCATTTACATTGTATTAGGTATTATAAGTAATCTAGAGATAAGTTAAAGTATATGGGAGGATATATATAGCTTATATGCAAACGCCGCCTCATTTTATATCAGGGACTTGAACATCTGTGGATTTTGGTATGGAAAGATGGGGTGGGGTCCTGGAACCAAGCCTCTCATGAATACTAGAGAACGACTGTACTTACAATGTGCTAGGTAGTCTGTAAACAGAATGAATAATAAAGTGGATATTATTCTATTTTTGTGGGGCTTATGATGTATAATAAATAATTTAATAATTGGAAACAACAATAAGAATCCATAAATTATACTATAGCCTATGGAGAAAGAGCAAAAGGGAACACAGAGCAAGCATAGAGTAAAGCTACCTTAGGCATTAGCATGTACCTCTCCAAGGGTCAGGTTTACGTTGAGGCATGAAGGAAGTGGAAGGGTGAGGAGTGGGAAGCATGAGACAGCCATGCCAGAGAAGGCATTTCAGGGAGGAGAAGGGTGCCCAGTCCCTAAGATGGGAGTAAAGCATAGTACGCTCAAGCTGGGAAACGAGGCCAGTGAGGGGCAGCTGTAGTTTGGCAAGGAGGAGGCAACACAAAAGTGCTCACCCAAAATTCATCTACAATCATTTCAAAGTCTTCTCTATTCAACTCAGATAGAGTAATGTCAGAGTTACTGAAATAATATGAATAGGGATAAGGTGATAACTAGCCCCTGTACACAACAAAGAGGCAAGGCAAAACCAGATAAAGTGGATTATCTCCGCCAGCCCATTGGCATTCTCTGCCTCCTGCTCTGCTGGTATCTCTTGGGGCATTCTGGAGTCAGAGGATCTTGATTCAGCATTTAAGTGCTGCTCTTGATCTGGTGGAAATAATCAAAAACAGTTGCTCTTTGTTAGGCAAGTTCTGTGCATCAGGCACTGTCCATGGTACTTGCATTCTTTTCTTCATGACACATGAGCCAGGTCATGGTACTGACCTGTTTCCAGCTCATTGAAGGCTTCCGATCTCCTTCAGAGCACATGCTGAAGTCTTTTTGCTTGCCTTCAAGGCACTAGATGTGCTGCCCCCTCTTTCTCAACTCTGAGTGCTCTCCCTCACTCATTTGAACCGATCTGTAGAGACAGCTCTACAAGCAGCTCAGCTCACCAGGCAGGGGATGCCTCAAAGCTTTTGCTCTGCTACTGCCTCTGCTGGAAACATCCTTTACCCCAATATATGGTGGTTCAGTCCCCTTACTTTCTTCAAATCTTTTCCATCTCAGTAAGGCCTTCCCCATACATCCCATCTAAAACTGCACTCTACCCTGACCCTCTGCATACTTGCTTTATTTTTCTCCATCGCATGTATCTTCTTCTAATGATCTATAAAATGTACTTAACCTCCAAGAAGGCATTAATTTTTGTTTGCTTTGCCCATTTTTTATCCCTAACTTCCAGAATACTGTCATAGTAGATATTCAAAGATATTTCTTGAAAGAATCTTATTTAATTTTCACAAGGCAGCATGCAGTGACTAGCTAAAGGTGATGGTGAATTAGTTTTTAAAAAGTCTCAAAAATCATTTCACTGACAAATTAAAATTTTATATTGATAAATACAGTAAATGTGCGTAAGATAAACTTAAATGTTGCATTCATAAAATCTGGTAGTTTTTCAACCTCATGAAACAAAAATCAATTACATAATTTATTATAGCTAGTAATTTTCATTGCTATTAATCATTTATTATTTGCATTGTGGCAACATTATATCCACTGACTGCAATTCAAACCTGTAGAATTAAAATAAAAAGTTCTGGATAAGATTTGAATTCTATTTTTAAAAAATGATATCTCTTGTTTTCTGGTGTTATAAACTGTACATTTTAATAAATTATGCATTCAAAGTATAAAGAAAAATTGGTCTCCAACTTCAATTTCCAACAAAACATTGGAAAAATGTTTTATTTTTCTGGCATTTTAAATTTAAAATGTAAACTTACACTGTAAACAGAGGGTTTGTTGTTGTTATTGTTATTGTAGTTGTTATACTGCTGTAAGAAATAAATGCAAAATAGAGCAAAACTGAAAGAAACACAACTAGTTAGACAGACAAGTCTCCTTTTTAAAATTATGGTGTTTAAACTTCCCAACTCTACATTTATTTGAACTTAATGTCTTCAGACACAAGCCTCTCAGGCTGTTAAATGGCTGAGAAGACTATACACTGAAACACCACTCTGTAGGCTTTTTAATTAGCTACTTGTCTTTGATAATATAAGGTGTCACTTATTCTTTTGTTGAACTCTAGACTGTCTTCTCAATGAGAATACTGAGATTATTGGGACAAACATGCTCAGTCATAGCACTATATTCCTTCTGCGTCTAGGTATAACAGGTTTGATCTGAGAAGCTTCCTTCTGGAACATAATTGAAGAGGTCAGGCTGTCAATGCAGGCAAGTTGACTAAGTGAGTGAGTGTGAGTAGGTGGGATCTTGAGTCTATGGAGTGAGATATTAGGCAAGAGCAGCAGTAGGGAGCTGAGTGAGTGATGTCAGTCCAGTGAAGATGGCCACGTGCCTTTTCCATTGACCCCCTTCTTAGGTATTCTGGTGTATGTGGGCATGTGGGCACAGGATTTGGGGGACCCATCCTCAGTCATTGATATTCTCTTGGCTTATAAATAGATTCCATTGAATTAACTATAGGTTTCAATTAAAAGGATAGAGTACAGTGATCAGACAAAGCATGGTGGTTCCAAATCAGGGAAAAGCATCTTTCAAAACTATAGCATCTATCTTTCCAGAGAACTATTGCGCTATAGTGAGATGATAAAAATTAATCTTTAAAATTTTAACACTAACATTCCTTCAAAATCTGCTTTTAAAAAAACCCTAACAATGTGATGCTGTGTGTTCGACAGACTCTTCTACAGTGATACAAATATTCTTGTAGCTCTAGTAGCTCTACCATGATGTAAAATCTCCCCAGGTGGTATACAACTCAATACCTAACATAGAGTAATCCCTGATACGTGGCCACTGATCAGTGAATATGTGAATGAATGAATGGTCAAATAAGGAACACCTATCCCCTAGCAAATACTGGCAGTTTATTCTGAAAAGCAAGTAATGAAGCTTTCTGAGAATTAGCATTTTTCAACTTAGATTTTTTAAAGGCTATTGATAAAAAGATTCTTAAAGAAATTAGACATTACAACATTTAAAAAAAACTGAACAATTTAACGATAATAAAATGATTTTCTTTCAGTAACATACAAGAAAATACATTTAGAAAACAATTTGTAATCTTACGCAAGCCACATGGACTTTAATATATACCAGAAAAAGTTCATTTTGTACAAAGTTTTCTGTTTGCTAATTTTAATTTTCTTTACATTATGGTAGTTTCCATATAGGTATGTGAACCAATTTGCTGACCTCTAGCCCCTTCTATTCTGCCCGCAACCGGGATGAAGGTAGCACTTCAGAGTGGGTGGATCAAGGAGACTTAGTCCTAGACAGGCTGTTCTGCATCTGTTTTTCTTCAGACAAATTGAAGCAGCTACTCTGTCTGAGGTATATGCCCTGGGGTTCCTTGTCAGGCACCAGGAAAATTTAGGGTACAGACACACATGAGGAGTTTAGAAATGGAGGTTTAAAAGGTAGAAGAGAAGAGAAAGAGAAATAGCTATCTCCATAGAGAGAGGGGTCTCTGAGTGGAAAAGACCAGCTGGTGTCAAATGCCCTGAGTTTCATAGTCCAGTTTGAGAAGGCAGCGTCTGATTAATACAGGGCTCATTCGATCAGGTATGACATTTACATAGTACACGGGGAAGGCTGGTCACCCCACCCTGGTCTTCCTAGGCAAATGGGCTTTCCAGTTGATGGGCATCATCTTGTCTGCTCCTTTACAGTACACATGGCTGGCAGAGAAGGGAAGATGGAGCCTCCATCTTGAATATGTCTAGTTCTTAGTTCCCACCAGCATTCAGTCATGCAAGCTCCCAGCTTGCAGGCTACTCTTGGTTAGAAAATGATTTGGGGCCACTTTTCATTAAAAAGATAATCCTTACTGAGGACTCCCATTCCCTTCCATCTGCGTAAGTGATTTCTTCTTAACTCCTGTATCAAAATTACTGAATATGTCTGGATGGCTTACTTTCCTCATTTGAAAAATGATAGGAAGAACATCTGCTCTCCCTACCACCCAGGTAATGGGGAAAGAGTTTTGAAAATTCTGAAGCAGAATACAAATGTAAAACACTAACATGGAGTATCACCAAGAAAGTCCCTACTTCTGGAGAGTGACTCTATAGCTGCCAGCCTCCACCCAACTTCTAACTGGAGGGTGTGGGAATTTCTAGGGAGAGTGGCCTTATCTAGGAGTATAGGAACTATGTGCCTTAGTCTCTAAATTCAGAGGCAAAGCTGCTAAGATTGTGCCTGCTATTGCCACCATAGAGCTGGCCAAAAGCATTTATTTAAGATAAACGAGTTCTGAAAATATGGTCTATACAAAGAAGCCTTGGGGTAGAGGGTATCCTCAGGTTGAGATTATGAAGGTATGACTGTTATGAGTTGAATTATGCCCCCCAACTCAAATTTTGAAATCCTAATCCCCAATGCCTCAGAATGTGACTGTATTTGGAGACAGTGCCTTTAAAGAGATAGTTAAGATAAAATGAAGTCATTAGGGTGGGACCTAATCCAATATGACTGTGAGAAGAAAAAATTTGCACACAGAGAGGTTTAGAGAAACAAAGTGTGAAGACAGAGGGAGAAAACAGTCGTCTATAAGCCAAAAAAAAAGTCCTCAGAAGGAAGCAAACTTGTTAACAATCTTAGACTTCTATTTTTCAGGTCTGTGAGAAAATTAATTTCCATTGTTTAAGACACCCAGTCTGGATACTTTGTTATGACAATCATAGCAAACTAACACACTCTACCTTCATCTTTCTTTCCCCATGCAAGAAGGTGATACACTGGATCTTAAACCTCTTTTTTCCTCAGAGTGTGCCCAAGTCTTTCTCCTACTAGGCAGGTCAGTGGTCACTGGCTTTAAGGTTGCTGAGTCACTGGACTTGCACAATACCTTATTATTGACGTTAAAAAGGTAAGAAAGATGGCAGGAGACAGAGGGTGAGGCTGCAAAGGAACCCCAGGAGCAGCTTGCATTCACACCACTTGGTGTGAGAAGAATACTCAAGTCTCCTGTGGACCTAGTGGATGCTATACAAAGCAGCTGGATTCCATTAGGAGGGGTTCCTGATAGAGCAAGAGGTTCTAGGAGAAGATTTTCCACTGGGAGAATGAGAGTCCAAAAGAAGCTAGACCTTTGCAGACCCACCCCTGCCAAGGAAGAGTAAAGAAAGATGCCCTCAGCTGGAGGAGGCCTCCAATGATCCACAGGTGAACAGCTCTCAGCTATTCAACATTTGAACATGAGCTGCACAGAAGAATCAAGAGTAGTTAGGGATAGACCTAAAAGTAGCAGCAACCCACTAAAAGGGGATGGTTGACTTGGAACTGCAACCATGTTGGTGACCAGAAAGAGAAAGTATTTTTCCTCCTCCCATTGTCAAAGAGGTGGTTGGACAAGGTAGACTATGTCCTTCCTTAAACACACCTCCCTTTCTCCAAGCGGCTCCATCTTCCAAGTCTGGCCCATGAAAGTGGATAAGTGGAAAAATTTTAGTAAATAGTTTAGGTTATATAAATTAATTCACTGACCTAAATTTTACATTGCATTGAGGAGTTTTTTTTTTTTTCCAAAGAAACTCTTTTCTGGCCAGAATGGGAAATATGGGGTCCAAATGTGTGCAGTCTTGAAACTCAAGTGAGTTACATCTTGTGTGTATCAGCTCTGAGGCTCCCCAACCAAAACCACTTAACACAAATGAAATATAACAAAGCTGCTTGGTGGGTATGTTACTTAACCCTAGTAAGGTTCTCTTTCATTGTCAGCATTCTTTTAAAAATTTTATAATTCACCTCACTCTTATAATCCCGCTCTGAAATTTCAACATTGCCTCTGAAAAAAAAAAAAAAGCAACAACAACAAAAACTAGCAATGTGGTCCTGAGCAAGTCACTTAACCTCTCTGACGATTAACTCATCTGCAAAATGGGGATAGTAGTATCAGCTTGCAGGGTGGTTGTGAAAAAAAAAAACTATATACAGCATTTAATGTTAAGTCTGGCACATACTACACACTTGATCAATGGTAGTTACTATCATTATTATTAACAATACTTATATTAGTGACTCATATCCTAGGAACACCAATCTATCAATGTTATCCAGACAGGGATACGGATCTTCCCAAGCAAGCTATCCATCTAGGAACTATATGGTATGCACCCTGGAACACATACCGTGATGTCAGCTGTCACCACATTAGTGAAGCCTTTTTTAACTCCTACTTTTGTCTTCCCTTTATCCTCTTCCCACCAATGCAGAAGTAACTGTTTACTCCACTGTGCTTTGTTCAATATGCTGGAAAAGCACTTAGTACATTAGTCTCTCCATGAAACAATGAGCCTAGTCAAAGGGCTAGGGATATGGTTTACTCAGATTTGTGCCTAGTAGATAGCATGCTCAATATGATTACTTTGAATCAAATTGTTGGATGCTGTATTGTCACCTGCAAAATAAGGGGTTGGACTAGGAGATGACAGTTGTGTCAGAATCCTCTGGAGAGCTTGTTAAAATGCAAATTCCTGGCCTCCATGCTCAGTGAGCCTGACTCAGCCAGTCAAGGTGGAGTCCAGGGCTTCTTAACAATTGTTTAACCCCTCCCCAAGTTGATTACTATGTAAGGAATACACCCACGCTCCCTTTCTGCTCTTGGATTTTGTGATTACATGAGTGAGGTAACTCACATCTGAACATGCCCTTCACTCATTTCCTACTTCAACTCTTCATGGGAGAAAAGAAAAAAAAAGAGGTTTTACTTCTTTCTTTCCAATAGCAGCCAATTTGTACTGAGAATCAATTGCTCAGTATTGAGCACAGAAGTATTTTAGCATCCAAATTAATTCAGTATTGATGAAGCATTTCATGAAATTGTTTCAGGGCCCACAAACTAGTCTATTTTCATGCAGATGCATTAAAATGGCCTATCAAGCATCATCTACAGTACTCCCAGCTCAAAAGTCTTTCAAGAAGCTTTAGGAGCTTTGGAGCTCTAGCTCCAAAGACCCATGGGTAAAATTCTGTGAGGCTCATAGAGCAGATCTCTCACCTGGCAATCTTGTGTTTCAAATCTGGTCACTTTCTTTATAATAGTGACCAGATGTGATATATAAGATTGTATACTTCAACTCAAATATCACTATTAAAAGCCCTACAATTTTTTAACAAATAAAAAATAGCTGATTTAAGGATGCAAGATCAGCTGTAAAGGACATATATTAGAATAGTTTCAGGTTTTAAAATAGAGAGTACCTGGCCATTCTGCCTCCTCTAAACTATCCAGCATCCTTTACCCACTTTGCCTACGTAGCTGGAAGAAAGATACAAAATATTAAAACCTTTGAAGAAGGATCTAAGACCTGTGGTCACTGGGCAGAAAAGGAAGAAGCAAATGACGCAGCCATCTGGCATCTGGGAAGTTCTATTTGTTCATGGCACCTTCTGCCAATATTTCCTCTCCCTGAAGAAAAAGTATGAGAGAAAAGAAATTGGGCATCCTTCCAATCCTCAATTGAATTGCTGGCAAACTCTGATTAATTATTCTGGGGAATCCTGGTTGAAAATCTAACAAGAATATCCTACTTCAGCAAATATCATTAGAAAAAAATAATCAACTTAATGTATCTGAAACAGTGCTTGTTGGGAATGTTATATCTTATGATAAACACAAAATGTACTTCTTCTTTAAAACCTGTAAATTATCTTTTCTCCCCTGTAAATATTGGAGAATGTTCTCTGTTCTGGTCCTGGTATACTCAGGACAACCCACCTCCAAGCTTGGGTTTCCTATGAGATAGATCATAGAGAACCCTCAAATATATCACATTTATCCTTAAACACATTTTTCTCCAAATTTCTACTACTTTTCTACCTTGATTATCTGGGAAGGTACACATTGTAGAGTGCTGGTCTTCACATGGCACATGCACTGTTAATTTATCCTCCCTGTGCCAATAGCAAATTTCATTACTTTTTCATTTTTAAAATTTTAAAACATACCATATATAGAGATGAGTATATATAACATATGTGTATAGTTTACATAATAATAAAAAAATCAATTTATGGCCCACCCAGGTTAAAAAGAAAAACATCTATAGTATTTTAGTAGCTCCTCCCTGATTTGTGCCACATTTCACTGCTCTCAGAGAAAACAACTGTGCTGAATTTTGTGATAATATTTTCTTTCTTTATAGTTTCACCACTGTATTAGGCCATTCTCACATACTACTATAAAGGCATGCCTAAGACTTGGTAATTTATGAAGAAAAGAGGTTTAATTAACTCACAGTTACATAGGCTGTACAGGAGGCAGGGCTGGGGGTGCACAGGAAACTTCCAATTATGGCAGAATATGAATGGGAAGAAGGCATATCTTACCACATGGCTGGCAGGCAAGAAAGAATGAAGAGGAAGGTGTCATACACTTCAGACCAGCCAGATCATGTGAGAACTCTATCATGAGATAGCTCAAGGGGGATAGTGCCAGAATATTAGAAACCACCTCCATGATCCAATCACCTCCCACGAAGCCCTACCTCCAACACTGCGAATTACAATTCAACATGAGATTTGGGTGGGGATAAGAGCCAAACCATATCAACTACCTACATGTATATCCTTGCTACAGTCTGAATGTGTGTCCCCTCAAAATTCATATGTAAAAACTTACTCTCCAATGCAACAGTATTAAGAGATAGGGCTTTGAGGAGGCTTTCTAAAGGCCCCATCTCTTGTAGGAGGCCTCCTAAAGGCCCTATCTCTTAATATTATTCATGAGGGCTCTGCTCTATAAATGAGATCAGTGTCCTCTAAAAGAGGCTTGAGGGAGCTTTCTAGCTCCTTCAGCCATGTTAGGACACAGCTAGAAGGCACCATCTAGAAAGCAGGCAGTAAGCCCTTACCAGACATCTAATCTGCTGGTGCCTTGATCTGGGCATTCTAGTGTCCAGAATTGTGAGTAATAAATTCCATTATAAATTATCCAGTCTAAGATATTTTGTTATAGAAGCAGGAACAGACTAAGACAACCCTTAAACAACTCAGTTTTTGGCTGGGCATGGTGGCACACACCTGTAATCCCAGCACTTTGGGAGGCCATGGCGAGTCGATCCTGAGGTCAGGAGTTCAAGACCAGCCTGGTCAATATGGTGAAACCCCATCTCTACTAAAAATACAAAAATTAGCCAGGTGTGGTGGCAGGTTCCTATAATTCAGCTACTCAGGAGGCTGAGGCAGAGAACTGCTTGAACCCGGGAGGCGGAGGTGGGAGTGAGCCAAGATCGTGCCATTGCATACTCAAGCCTGGGCAACAGAGTGAGACTCTGTCTCAAAAAAATAAAAATAAAAATAAACAGTTTTTATTGCTAGTTTTTGGCTTTTATACAAATACAACATATTATATATTTTAAGATATGCTTCTCTTCCTCAATATACTGTAAAGTTTTTCAGTTGATATATAAAGTTGCAGTTAACTTATAGCCATTATTATCTCCTATTCTATCATATAAATTAACCACAATTCATATATCAATTGAAGAATATTTATTTCTGGCTTGGGCTAGAACTTGGGAAAATGATCTTGCCCTGCCACTTCCTCTTTCTTGCTTTGAGATTTTGTCCAGCGAATAGGACACCTAGTCCTACTCTAGCCATATAGTTACATTAAAAAAGAAATTGTTGAAATGCAGAAGGTAACAAATCTGAAAGAAAGGAAGAGAATCCAGTGACATCATTGAGAAGCCACGTGTCTCTGGAACCACCGACCTCCGGAAATGTTGTCACATAAGATTAATAAACCCCTATTATTTAGTCACTTTTATACAAGTATTCTTATTTGTACAGCTTAAATCACACCTCCTCATACAAGGGTCTAAGATGCCCCAGTGACACTATTCTAAGAAGGATGGTTCCAAGCCTAGCTTCATAGTTGGTGAAAGAACTACTTCTCTGAGATGTAGATGATTTGGTCATCTGCCTCTTCCTGGCACTGGTCTTAGGCAAATTGCTGAAATAAATAAATTGTCATACCATCTCTCCCATATTCCTTAGTACCTTCTCCTTAGCTGGGCTATCCAGTAAGAACAATAGGCACATCCTTCAGGTATGAGCAGAGAAAATCCACTAATAATTTACACTGATTTTTTAATCAGAAAATATAAAAATAACTTGTTTTAATATCATATATACACAAGTCCTGTGATTTACACTAACATATTGCTTTGAATTTGGGTAACTGTGGTACAGAGCTGCAGTGCACATTCTCATCTGGTTCTTCTCCCCTTCCTGGACCTACTGGAAAACTATGCTTCACAGGTCATCACAGGCAGTCAGGCCTGCTGACTAATCTTAGTCAATGACATGTGAGGAGAAAGACTGAAGATTTTGAAAACCACTACAGACTAGTGACTAGTATGGGTTTTCTACTTTTTTCTTTTCTAAGTGGAAAACTTTATTGTACTTTCCTGTCCCTGCCTCACTGAGCTGTACTGGGAAGGTAGAGAGCAAGATAAACCTATCCCTTTTGTTCATAGGTTACCAAACTAACACATGTTGCTTCTGGAAATAATAGAGGAGACTATCTAGATGACCTGGAGATCCTGAACTATACAAAGGATGCAGCTCCAGGATGGCATTTTAATATATCTTCCTGAGGAGGTGATTGTTTTCTTCATGTACACAGAAGAATTAAACAATTATTTGGTGATCAAAAAGGCATGTTGCACTGGAGATTACATGTGCTCAGATATATTCTTTCCTACTCTTCTTCCTGGGAAGATTCGAATTCCCAGTCACCTGGCAGTTAGGAAGCGTCCTGTATTAGTCAACTAAAAGAAGAAGTGATGTGAATTTCTTCTGAGCCAAGTATTTTGAAGTAAGAGGGCCACCTTATAACCTTTCTATCTTCTTGGGCAATAAATGTAGTGGTAACATTTTATTATAAAATAGTGGCCTACAAAATATAGAAAACTTTCCAAATAGATGCAGAGAATGTCCCTTAACCTGCAATAGACTTTACGTGAGATTTTGGTTCTAAACCACTGAGCCTTTGAGAGTTTATTTGTTACTGAAGCAGAACCTATCATATTCTGAGTAATATAATTATATAATTGGAAACAAAGAAACACCTGCACAATATTTAGGACATTGTTGCCCATCTTTCTAGGCATAGTGCCTCTTAAATGCTTAGAGATAATTCCTTTTGCAGCACACAAGATTTACATCTGGATAATCTGATCATACCCCAAATCTATTCCCTTCTCACTGACCACCAAAGCATCTTCTTCCTAACTTCAGCAACTCTATGGTCTTGCAATCTATATGCTTAACAATTCACATTTAAGTATTAACATTGCAATAGCAATCTCAGAATATTTCATAGAACAAATAGATTTTAAAATTTTGCTTACTTGAGCCCCTGGACTGAGTATTTATATATAAATCAGTGTCTACAGGAATGCATTTGCTTGGAATCTTATAAAAGTTACAATAGGATTTATTGAGAATCATTGACACATTCTGTAATAAAAGCTATTTATAGTTTTAAATTATGTATTTCTAGAAAACTATAAGGAATATACCAGTGCATCTGGTCTCAGTCTTCATTTTTTAATCTGCAAGGAATTGATGATCATCCTTAATCAGAGTTAAGCAAATAATGTAGTCTCCCTAATCTTTATTCTACTCTGCTTATGCATCCCTCAATATCTCACTTCATACCATTCTCTGTAGGGCATCCTAATCTTGCTTTAAGCTCCTTATTACTTACAGGGACACTTATTCAAATTAATTTAGTATTAAATATTCACATAAAATAAAACTTCATTTCAAACTCTCTTAGGCACTTATTGTCTCATTAAGTACAAAGAAATAAGTGAGTACCAGGTATGTTTCGATCAGTGACATAACAGTTTCACCAAGAACCCAGGTATTTTTATCTTTATCTTTTTTTCTTATTTATTTATTTATGACAGGGTCATGCTTTGCTACCAAGGCTGGAGTGCAGTGGTGTGATCACGGCTCACTGCAGCTTTGACCTTGTAGGCTCAAGCAATCTTCCTACCTCAGCCTCCTGAGTAGTGGGACCAAGAGACATGCTAAAATGTCTGTCTAGTTTTTTATTTTTAGTAGAGACAAAGTCTTGCTATTTTTCCCAGGCCGTTCTCAAACTCCTGGGCTTCAGTAATCTTCCTCCCTCGGCCTCCTGAAAGTGCTGGGATTGCAAGTGTGAGCCATTGCTCCCAACCCCAGTTCTTTTTTCTTTTTTTCCTTATTCCTCTGTTCTCCCATCTTCTGCATTTACTTCATCTTACAGTTGATTTCCTTTATGGTCATATGATCATAGCATTCCCAGAAGTCAAATTTAGACATGACAAAACTTAGAGTCAAGGCAGAAAGAAGATATTCACTTCCTGACTTTCTCAGAAGCCCCGTAGCACTTTTTCCCTTCAGGTCTCACTAGCCAGGTTTACATCACATATCCATTCCCAAATAAAAACTGGCAATGCAAATAACAACTCAGAACAGTAGTTTTCAATGTGTGGTGAGTGGGTGCCTAGAAAATCAATAGGCCCTTTCAGGAAATTTACAAGTACAAAACAGTTTCATAATAATGCTAACATGTTATTTGTCTTTTTACTGTGTTGTTATTCACACTGATTGTGTAAAAGCAATGGTGAATAAAACTACTTTATCTTAGCATGAGTCAAAGGAAAGGCACAAGAGTTGTCTCCAGATATGAAAGTGATTGTTTTCCCCATCAAGCTTCCTGGATCCAAAACTGACAACAGTTGAGAATGCTTTATATATATATACATATGTATATATATAAAGCATATATATATATATATACATATATATACACCCACACATCTATCAATATATATATATATATATATACACACACACACACACACATACTTTAAGTTCTGGGACATATGTGCAGAATATGTAGGTTTGTTACATAGGTATACACGTGCCATGGTGGTTTGTGGCACCCATCAACCTGTCATCTACATTAGGTATTTCTCCTAATGCCATCCCTCTTATCCCTCAACCCTCCAACAGGCCCCAGTGTGTGATGTTCCCCTCCCTGTGTCCATGTGTTCTCATTGTTCATTCCCACTTATGAGTCAGAACTGTGGAGTTTGGTTTTCTGTTGGTGTGTTAGTTTGCTGAGAATGATGGCTTCATCCATGTCCCTGCAAAGGACATAAACTCATCCTTTTATATGGCTGCCTAGTATTCTATGGTGTATATGTGCCATATTTTCTTTATCCAGTCTATCATTGATGGGCATTTGGCTTGGTTCCAAGTGTTTGCTATTGTGAACAGTGCTACAATAAACATTCATGTGCATGTGTCTTTATAGTAGAATGATTTATAATCCTTTGAGTATATACCCAGTAATAGGATTGCTGAGTCAAATGGTATTTCTGGTTCTAGATCCTTGGGGAATCACCACGCTGTCTTCCATAATGGTTGAACTAATTTACACTCCCACCAACAGTGTAAAAGCATTCCTATTTCTCCATATCCTCTCCAGCATCTGTTGTCTTCTGACCTTTTTAATGATTGCCATTCTAACTGGCATGAGATGGTATCTCATTGTGGTTTTTATTTGGATTTCTCTAATGATCAGTGATGATGTGCTATTTTTTTTCATATGTCTGTTGGCTACATAAATGTCTTCTTTTGAGAAGTGTCTGTTCATGTACTTCACCTACTTTTGATGGGGTTCTTTTGTTTTCTAGAAAATTTAAGTTCTTTGTAGATTCTGTATATTATCCCTTTTTCAGATGGATAGATTGCAAAAATTTTCTCCCATTTTGTAGGTTGCCTGTTCACTCTGATGATAGTTCCTTTTGCTATGCAGAAGCTCTTTAGGTTAATTAAATCCCATTTGTCAGTTTTGGCTTTTGTTGCCATTGCTTTTGGTGTTTTAGTTATAAAGTCTTTGCCTATGCCTATGTCTTGAATGGTATTGCCTAGGTTTTATTCTAGGGTGTTTATGATGTTAGGTCTTATGTTTAAATCTTTAATCCATCTGGAGTTTATTTTTATATAAGGAGGAAGGAAGGGATCCAGTTTCAGCTTTCTGCACATGGCTAGCCAGTTTTCCCAACACCATTTATTAAATAGGGAATCCATTCCTCATTACTTGTTTTTGTCAGGTTTGTCAAAAATCAGATAGTTGTAGATGTGAGGTGCTACTTCTGAGGCCTCTGTTCTGTTCCATTGGTCTATAAAGACTTCTGTTTTGGTACCAGCACCATGCTGTTTTGGTTATGGTAGCCTTGTAATATAGTTTGAAGTCAGGTCACATGATGCCTCCAGCTTTGTTCTTTTTGTTTAGGATTGTCTTGGCTATACAGGCTCTTTTTTGGTTCCATACTAAACTTAAAATAGTTTTTTCTAATCCTGTGAAGAAAGTCAATGGTTGCTTGATGGGAATAGCATTGAAACTACAAATTACTTTGGGCGGTATGGCCATTTTCATGATATTGATTCTTCATATCCATGAGCATGGAATATTTTTGCATTTATTTGTGTCCTCTCTTATTTCTTTGAGCAGTGGTTTGAAGTGGTTGAAGTGGCTGAAGTAGATCAAGTGCCAAAGATATTTAAGAGGTCCTTGACATCCCTAGTAAATTGTATTCCTAGGTATTTTATTCTATTCATAGCAATTGTGAATGGGAGTTCACTCATGATTTGGCTCTCTGTCTATTATTGACATACAGGAATGCTTGTGATAAGCAACTTCAAAATGTTTCTTTGTGTATAGTCACAATCTCAGCCACATGGATTTTGACTGGATAAGAAAAGATGCAACAACAAATGACACAAGAATTTTACATAGGAGTTAGAAGATCATGTCAGTTACAACAAAAAACTAAGGTGGCTGTAAATTCAGTGTAAGCAACAGTAATAGTTAAAAATGACAATCACAGAAATGAATGTTCAGACTTGAACCAGCAAATACTGGTTTTTTTTTGTTATAAACAACATGAGTGATTTTATTATTAAGAATTCATATTAATTTGGTTTTTTTATTGCATTTTAGGTTTTGGGGTACATGTGAAGAACATACAATATTGTTGCATAGGTACACACGTGGCAGTGTAATTTGTTGCCTTCCTCCCCTTCACCTATATCTGGCATTTCTCCCCATGCTATCTCCCCCCAG
>CAUYQU010015858.1:0-68902 GCA_963574635.1 Cheracebus regulus | reverse complement strand
AGCCCGTCCGTCCCGTACACTCCGCACTGGGAAGTGCCGCGCTGGAGTGCCGGCAAAACAGCCGCGCCGGCCAAACGAGTCATGCTGGCGACTGGTGTGGCTCCTCTGCCGGGAATCTCTCGGTCTGTGGGCAACAAAAATTCGTCGGAAAGTGCGGCGTCCACTCGTTCTCTGCGCTTTCACTGGGAGCTACATTCCTGAGCTGTTGCTAATCGGCCATCTTGGATCTCTCTCCCAAGTTCTATCAGGTACTTTTAAATACAATAATAGATCATGGGACAGTGGATTAAAATACCATTGATCTTTAGTTTCTGAAATGTTGACGGGGAAACAACATTATGCTGCTCTTCTGTTACCTTCATGTTTCATTCTAATATCTAGATTTTTTTTTTTTCGTACACTTCTCTCTCCCTTTTTCTAGAGTGCTCTTTCTGTTGGGAATCTAAGTTGTTTGTTATCATGAGATAACACATTTAGAGATAGCAAAATGAACTTTAAATTCTTGCCATTTTACTTAAATTCTAAGGTTTTAAATAATAAAGAAAAAAGAATAGCTCATCATATTTCACAGATATCTTATACTAATTCACCAGAAATGTATTTATACTTCTATAACCTAAGCCCTGGTACATCTCATTGCCTCATTTCATTCAAGTAAGGCAGAAATAAAAAGAAAACAATTTTTGTGGACCATTGAGGATGATAACATAGGATGTCTTAGGTGGTTGTCTATCATAACCTTAACACAGTCATTTTAAAAATTGGACTGGCTGCCTACATAGCGCAGTTATGTTTTAGGTCCTTAAGAGTCAGAAAGTTTTTTTCTAATGTGCTTATTCTAAATTCCTTTTTTCTGTAATTTTATTCTTGTAGTCTTATCGAGGCCGTTATATGCCTTCAACTATATTGAATCATAGAACAACGTTATCTTCTCTCTTTTTATTTATTTATTATTATTTTTTAAATTTTATGTTTGGAAATGGAATCTCACTGTGTCACCCAGGCTGGAGTGCAGTGACACAGTCTCAGCTCTCTGCAACCTCCGCCTCCCAGGTTCAAGGAATTCTCCTGCCTTAGCCTTCCAAGTAGCTGAGACTACACGTGCGCACCACCACACCCGGCTGATTTTTGTGTTTTTAGTAGAGGCAGGGTTTCACGATGTTGGCCAGGCTGGTCTCTATCTTAGGTGATCTGCCGGCTTCAGCCTCCCGAAGTACTGGGATTACAAGTGTTAGCCCAGCCTCTCTTTTTAATTTTAAAATGAAAAAACTGGCTCAACACAGTGGCTCACACCTGTAATCCAAATACTTTGGAGGCTGAGGCAGGAGGATTGCTTTAGTCCAGGAGTTCAAGGCCAGCCTAGGCAGCTTAGCAAGACCCTGGCTCTACAAAAAAAAAAAAAGAGAGAGAGAAAAATTAGCTAGGTATGGTAGCACATGCCTGTAGTCCCAGGTACTCTGGAGGAGGTGCAAGATCACTTGAGCCCAGGAGTTTAAGACTACCGTGAGCTATAGTAATGTCACTGCACTGCATCTGGGTAAAAGAGCAAGACCCTGTCTCAAAAAAAAAAAAAGAAGAAGAAGAAAAGAATAGAAAGATAAAAAAAACTAAGGCCTAAGTAATGTGTGTGTCTTGTCAGAATCATACATCTGCTTTTGTTACATAGTCCAGACTATAATTCTCTCTTTTTCATGTACTAGTTTCTGTTCCTTTAGGCTTTCATCTTCTAACATTTCCATGTTTTATGCACTTTGCTTCCTTTCCATGGTCAATAAATTCTGCTTGAAAAGGAATACACAAATTCAATTTTCATTTGTAATATCAGGGAAATAGATACATTGTGTTGGACAGTAACTTGTTGCATAAATTTTATCAGTGGTATTTTATAGCAATAGGAAGTGATACATTTTAGGATCTTGTTTCATCAGAAATCACATATAAAGTAATACATATTCCAAATTATGGCTTTAATACCCATCTTACTTTTTCCATCAATTCTAATAATGATTTTTCAATTATTTGCACATGCCAGGTTTTGTTAACACCTCCTTCTTTTGCCCAGAAATTTTACTGAATTTCTAAGGAAAGCATTTACAAAACATTTGCTAATTTACAGTAACTCAAACAGTAGGATTTATTATAAACACATCTGTTGTTAAACATTTATTCACAGTGATTTATTCACAGTTTTATTAATGGTTTTTAAATGTGCTTTTCTCAAGCAATAGAGTCACTTATTATGACCTTAATTTCAGTAGGTTCAAGTTCTAACTGTTCACCTGTTAAATTTTATGAAAGATGTTGAACTTAAATTATTATTTTAACAACAGCTTCAAGAAGAAAAACCAGAGGCAAATGTAAAATATAAAACCGGAAAGTCATATTTAAGCTTTTTTCAAAGAAAAGATCAGGCAGTAGGTAAGATAAAATCAAATGAGAAATACTGAACAATTTATAGTTTACTGAAAGACACAATTTTCTAATACCAAGAATGGGTTTGCAAGCATTCTAGTTTAGAGTTTATCATTATTATCTGTGATTTGTTATATATTTTAAGTGTATCACGTATAATTCTTAGAGTTGTTATTGTTAAAGTTTAGATACAATTTAAAGCTTAAGGCTTTTGATACTCTAGATTTTTTAAAAGTAAAAAAAAAATGTTATTTTTTAATCTTGTAATCTAAATGGTTTCATTTATATTGCTTTATTTACTAATAGTACATGAAAATTTTTAACACATCTCTTGACATTATCTCCCTGATTCTATAAAGATAAGAAATGACAGATAAAAGAGGTATTCTATTGATTAGCAAAACTTTATATGTTTGCTTTTGTCCCACTTTCTTTTAGAAAAAACATAAAAACATTTTAAGAATAGGAATTCAGAACCTTGGCTCACCTTTATGGGGAGATGATATTTGCTGTACAGAAAATGGAGACAGCAGTCACAGCCTTACCAAATTTCTCTATGTTCTCCGTGGACTTCTGAGAACATCTCTTTCAGCCTGCATCATCACAATGCCAACACATCTGATCCAAGTAAGAACTTTCCAGAACTACTTTTTCATAACTCATGGTTATATAGTATGACATTGTGCTTTGAATTTGTATTTCCATGATAACTAATAATGTTGACCATCTTTTCATGTGCTTTCTGGCAATTTGCTTGTCTTTTGTCTGTCTTGTCCATTTTCTATTGATAGTCTCTATCAATTTGTAAAATTCTTTGATATTTTAACTACAACTTGGTAATAATTTTCCTCCAGCCTATGACTTCCTTATTCCATTAACAGTGTCTTTTGAAGAGCTAAAGTTTTCAATATTGATGAAGTTTAACTTACAATTTTTTTTAATGGTTTAGTGGTTTACCTCCCTCATACCTCCAGTCTTGATAGTCATTGCCCTCTTTAAGGTCTTTTTCTCGTGTTTTCCTCTAAACATTTTATAGTTTTTTTCTTTTACTAATGAATCAATGTATTTTCATTTGAATTTTTTCCACAGTTTTAGTTCTTGTTCTGAATCACCTTCTGGTTTCTTTAATTACTATTCTTATGTAAAGTATATGTTAATATTAGTATTGTTTACTTAAGTACATATTGTCTGCCTCAAATATGTGATTTTATATATAATCTTATGTATCTACTACATTGTCTCCACAGAGGGAGGGCCAAATACTTACACTTTATAGGCTTTCTGGTAATAATATAATATTAAATGTGGTTTTAAAATTCTTCTTTTTTCTTCCCATCTTTGTGGATTAAAATTCTTAACACAATACCTAGGCTTTTTCTAGATTTTCGATACATGTTAATTAAATTTATATTGAATCTTTATTATAAAGTCATGTAATTTTAGTATCGCTGTTCTAACATACCCAGACCCTACCTGCAAATAGCAAATTTATTAAAATGCCATTTAGTTACATAGCACATATGACTGAAAATTGTGACAGATGAAAAGTGAATTTGGCTAGATGCAGTGCCTCATACCTGTAATCCCAGCACTTTGGAAGCCTGAGGCAGAAGGATCACTTGAGGCCGGAAGTTCGGCCTGGGTAACATAGCAAGACCCCATCTCTACACAAAATAAAATTAAATTTTAAAAGAAGTGAATTTGATCTCCTTGGTCAGTAGAATTTATTTATTTATATAGTCGGGAGTGGATAACTCAGTTTCCTTGAAGGATTTTTTATATGTTATGTCTGAACCTTAATTATTATTATTAGCTTACAGTTGTAGGAATATCATAAGGAAACTCCTTTGTCTCATTATGCTAGACATTGTACACATACTTGTATTGCTTTCATTGTTAATAAGTTATTGTAAAGTTAGTACTCGAATAATAGTTTGGTTAGGCATGGTGAGCTTTTTTATTTTTATGATAAATAAATATGAAACAGACATCAGATACTGGTGAAAATACTACTACTACTACTGTGCTAATAATACTACAGCTATTTATTAGGCATGTACTACATGCAAGCACTTTACAAGCATTATGTTGTTGAATCATCACTGCTACCCTGTGAAACAGGTAGTTTTTAACCCTGTTTCCATAGGATCACCCCGTTAATAAGTAGCAGGCCAGTGTCCTTCCCTGACTTCAAACCTTGATAGCTGTGATGTCAATTGCAAAGACAGCTAAACTGAAATTAAATGACTCCCCAATATCTCATATCTGTTACACATTTTAACCTGGTATTCAAGCTCAGATCTGTTTAACTCTAAATTTAAACTATTTTCCCTCTGTCACACTATGTCCTGTGTGTCCTGAATTATTAACTACCTTTGATAACACTAAGTTTCTATTAGGAAAAAAAAAAAGTTCTCTGCTAACATTGTAATTATTCCACATTTTTAAAGAGAAAATTATTATTGTAAAATATTTGATAAATTAATATATACAAGATTAAACAAAAAGTTCTATTCTAGATAAGAGAGAAAAAAACGAAAATGTGCTTCCTTTTGCATAATTGCAAAGCAAAGAAAAACAATTATGAAATAAATATATGTATATATGAAACTTTAAAATTTATTCCAAAGGGGCCTTTGCAAGAAAAAGAAAACACTTTTTTAAAGCCATATTATTGGTAAGCATCTTTACTACTTAAGGAAGAGACTCCTTCTGTAGATTTCTGTGACAGTGAATTTTGTAGCCTCTGTTTAAGGGAACAGCAGATACTATCAGATGACCGCAAGTCAACCTATCTAGACCACTGATTAAATAATGAGTGAATGATGTAGTGATCTGGATGTCTGAACCTGAAACAATATTTTAACTTTGATACTTTACAGATATATTTAAGCCTCTGTGTAACTGGAAGAGAGAGAGATCAAATTTATGCTTCTTAACATAGCAGTAAAGAGACTCCTTTGAAATAGACATAGCAAAATAGAGGGTCAGATTTTGGTAATAAGTATAAAGTTATATAGTGTGACCAAGAATGAAGACGTCTTCCTCAAAACAGAGACTATCTTTCTTTTAAAAAACTGCACAACCTTCTAAAATTTTTCAATCTCTCATCTCTAGACAGTTTTGCAAAGCTATCATATAGTAGTCTCCTGGCCCTAATGTCAATTGAGTTATGAAAAACAAATAAATTTTCCCTTGCCCTTTGAACATGATGTCTGATCATATATTTGGTTTGATCTGAAAATGTCTAGTAGAAAATATGGAGGCCAAGGCGGGCAGATCACCTGAGGTCGGGAGTTCAAGACTAGCCTGACCACCATGGAGAAACCCCATCTCTACTAAAAATACAAAATTAGCTGGGCATGGTGATGCATGCCTGTAATCCCAGCTACTTGGGAGGCTGAGGCAGTAGAACTGCTTAAACCTGGGAGACGGAGGTTGCAGTGAGCCAAGATCACTCCATTGCACTCCAGCCTGGGCAACAAGGGCAAAACTCCACCTCAAAAAAAAAAAAAAAAAAACTTACATTTGTTCAAATCCACTATTATATAAATAGGAGAGAAAATGTAATAACTTTTAAAGTGTGTCAAGAAAAATCAGTCTTTTGGCTAATGAAAGACAGTAAGAATTGCAAGCAATGTGCTTAGAAAGGTAATCAAAGACATACAAATACATATAACCAGTGCACTGTGAGTTTATTTAATAAAAGGTTACATGATGATTACTATGGGCCAGTTGCAGTCCTAAATGCTTTTCAAATATTAACTCATTTAGTTCTTGTAATAACTTATATGGTTGGTACTGTCATTATCTTTTCCCAGGATCACACAGCTAATGAGTGGCAGAATTTAGACCTAAATAGTCTACCTCCTATTACCATATTCATAACCACTGTGCTATGCTAAATGTTCAACAGAGATACTAGAGTCAAAATTTAGAAACCGACTATATACAAAGTAGCATTAAATAGTAGAAAGAGCCTGGGTTCTTAGAGGCAGACAGATCCAACTAGTTGCATAGTTTTAGTCAAGGCTTAATTTTTTTTCAGCCTTAGCTTCATCTGTGAAAATGGAGCAAAACGTAGCCAATTAAGAGGATTAGTAATAATATCTACCTACACAGTGCTGGCACATAGTAGGCATTAAGTATATGTTAGCAGTTATTATTTCACTATCATTACTTAAACAGATTTCCAAAGCTGAGAATTTGAGCAGAGATCAGGCTACAAAAAATAAGGTATAAAAGTCTATCAAAGCAATAGAAATCTCCAGCTGCCTTCTTTTATGAAAGATACTGACAAGATCTTCTCACAGGTTAGGCCTGAGACAGACTAGGAGGCATAGATAAAGTCAGTTGGCCATCCAAATATTGGTAGCCTCACCATGTTGTAACAAGATTCTTTCAACATTATACATCAGCTTCCTGTCCACTATGACCAATGTCACCTCTGGAGATTATAAATTAGGGTTTAAATGGTGATTGAATGACTATGGGTAATTTAGCTTATCCACTTATTTAACAAATAAGGCAGGCCCTGTTCTAGGCACCCATAGGGGTACAGTAGCAAACAAGACAAACAAGGTTCCCATTCTCATGGAACTTTTTCAACAATGTAAAAGATAGGATGGAACAGAAAAGTAGTGTGTGTGAGTATATGGTTACTTGAGCTTGGGAGTGGTAGTAGAGTGATTTCAGGCAGAAGTAGAAAGGGATATCGTTGGAAATTTTGTCAGATATATAGTTGGGTATCTATAAATAATAAAATTATGGTACCTTTATTTGAGTGCATTATATAAATTAACATTAGATTAAAGGTACTTTGTATAAAATATCTTTATTTCTTGAATTGTTAAACCAGCTAATCGGTATTCTTACTTTAGTTATTAGCATTCTGTCAGACTTGTATAGTAATGATTAGTTACCCTTTATTGTACTTTTGGCATGCTTCCCATGTTTAATTTCACTGTAGGGAAGGAACACATAGTTAAGGAAATTGCAAAGAGAGGGAAAAGTTAAAATAGGGAAAATAATGACATAGATTCAAAACTGATTTTAACTTACTGTTATAATCAGAATTTTACAGGTAGAATGAACAAGAATTATTCTTTAATTTGCATTTGAAATGTTTTGTGTTCAGTCTCACAACTTTGAACTTGAAATTTTTTATTTCCTGCAGATTAAAGATTATTTTCTTTAACACCACAGGGAAAAAAATGGAAAGCATACTTTGGAACAAGTATATAAAAATAAATTCTGAATATCTGTTAAGAAAACACTAAAATTATTCAACAAATATATTACGAATGTCTTCAGTGCATATGTATATAATCTTAAACAGTTTTCCATGTGAAGTAATATTATTACTTATATTGTCTCTTGCTAGAATATAGTTTTAGTGTCTGCCCAAAGACGTTGAACTGAAAATGTGTGTGAAATGGCTAAGTTAAATACAGACTTTGTTACATGCTGAACTATGGAGTAAAGTGTCATTAGAAGGAGCAGAACTACGGACGGCTCCCCTATATTCCGGCATTACTCAGTTCCCAGATCCCTGCTGTGTAGTTGTTCCACTCGCCAAGAAGCCTGTTAAAGAGCCCCCAAGAGCATGTGTACAGCCCTCCATGTTAATAGTTAATTGGTGAGGATGGCAAGATGAGAGGACAGCCGAACATGTGGTCTCTCAGACTCAAGCAGTAGACAGACCTTTAGTTATAATAACAGCAGCTGCTCACATTCTCACAACTCAACTGTTCAAAACTCTGTTGTCAAGTGAAAGAGATTGTCGTGGGTTGAAAAAAAAAAAAAAAGAGCAAGAGAAAAGGTTACATCTAAGAAGAGTAACTAAAACCCTGTCTTTAAATTCTTCCTACATATTATTTTAATTATAAGAATATTACTGAAACTTTTAGAAACTTTGATGTAAATACCCATGTTAAGGGTTATTATATTTCTACCACACTCAACATTCTGCTGCTTGTCTCCCTTTTACTGTTAGAAATGGTTTTGTACCCTTTGAAACTTTTTAATGAGTTATATATATATATTTTTTTTTGCAAAGTGATAACTTTAAAGCAGTAACAATGGGATACCATTTGATTTCAATATCTAGCAAGATATGAAACAATAATTTGTTGGTCTATAAATGGGAATTAGCTTACCACTAGCAAAATTTGTCATTCATCTCCAAATTATGCAAACATTTTGTGGCTTTTAAATTAATTTTATTTTCAATTCCCAATAACAGTTGTGTACTTGAAGAAAATGATGACCAATAACATCTATTCTTTTTGGAAATGAAACTTATTTTTGTGCCTTATGATGATTTTATTAGTGAGGTGAAAAGAAAATGAATTTCCCCTCATTTATGCATTTTTTAATATAATCTGTGGCAAATTGTTCTTTATTGTATTTTTTTAAAGCACTTTTACCTAAGACTATCGGGAAATAAATATTGAAACACTTTAATTAATAAAATGAAAAATGGAGAAAGTTACTTCTTATGCCATTCTCACAGCATTTTTTTTTTTCAAAAAGAAAATTTACTTATTGCTAATCTTTATTCAAGCTGTCATAGTCTACATTTTTAAGGAATTTTTAAATATAAACAACAACTTAATAAATCTCTCCCCAAGTACAACAATGCAAGAATGAAAACTTCTTTGACATTCTGGATCATAGAATATGACATTATGTTTTTTCATTGTATAATAATTATTGCCAGAGTTTAGTTTACTTGTCTAGAGAACAGTAGTTGGTGAACTATTTAACTTGCCTTTATTCAACCAAATTTCAGATTTGAAATTAGCCTATAGGATATTTTCATTTGTCATCATTGGCACTTGGTCAATTAATAGCCTTATTCAATTTTTATCATATACCCACTGTTTTATAATAATTTGATCTGTAGAATTTTTTCTCAGCTATCTCACTGAAGAAAACTATTACCAGCATGTTAGGTTATACCAAGGAAAATTCATTTTCTGCTGAAAAGAAGGGAGGAAGGGCCTTGTTAAAATATGTCTCTTGAAAAATGAATGAGATTTTATTTAGTGTATTATTTTAATTGATGTGTTTTCAAATTAATCTTTATAACATTAATGTATTAGCGCTTTGAACCCACTCAAGTGAATGATACAGTATGTTTCTATGTAGTGAAATTCAGAACAAACCTTTTCACATCCATAAACTTTTTGTTCATGCTGAGTATTTTAGCAGCTAAACTCTAAGTCAACCAATGGACCGCTTTAGAACTAACCACTAATATGGGATTATGAAATGCGGACTCCAATGGCCTTGTGAATTTCTCTCAGTGTGAAATCTTTTATTCTTAAAACAAGAACTAAGAATAATTGCATGGTAAAGAAAAATAGACTTTTGTGAGTTTACAGCCATAAAATTTTGAAAAATATTTTTTATCTAATTGTTGGTACGAGCATAATACTACCTTCAGTCATATAACTTTATTTTAAATTATCTTTTTAAATGCACTTTGTTAAGAAGAATATTTAAGGATGAAAATTACAGATTTATCTCTTGATCATAGCTACAATTATAAAAGGATAAAGCCAGATAGTCAGTGTCATTTTTTTATGAATTCTTTCCTTAATCAGGATATTCTCAACTGAGAATCTGCCTTTAATGTTTTCAGATCTTCTTAAATACTCTGAAATTGATTATAAGAAATTTACATATTTAAAAGTTTAAAAAGAGGCAGTTTTTAAAATGAACTAAATTATACCCATTTCAGTTGTGCATCGTATTTGTCAAATTGCACTAACTTTGTGTCAGTATAGTAAGTTGTAAACAGAATCTGTTTTTCTTTGAAATAGTCAAACTGTATTTCAATCCTTCTACCACAGACTTTGGACTTATACATTCTTGTAGCTCCAGCTTTTTTTGTTTCAGAGTACACATGCTGATATCTGATTAATTTTTAAAATCACATCATAGCTTGTATGCATTATACATATATATTTATTTAATTTCCTTTTTGGACAAGGATGATTGAAACTTTTTACACAAATAAACTCCAATACACCGACATTAAATTATCTATAAAATTCTGTCTATATTGAGCAAAGTAGCAGTCCATGTATCATTTTGTCTTCGTGTAAATATGCATGTTGAATAGGAACAGGATATATTTTAAATTGTCAGTAAGATTCATTTTCATCTTTAAAAGTGCAATTTAGAAACCTTTCATTACACCTAATCTAACCAAAGCATATTCAGTAAGCCATAAAAAAAATTTTTGATTTAAAATATTTTTGCTTCCTCTAAAATAACTTTGTGATGTTCTTGTTCATATTGTTATTCACTCTGTAGTTACTGTAATGGTAGTAGTTATTAGCTAAAGAGCTATTTAGGACCAAACTTTTCAAATGTATCAATGATATAAATAGTGAAATGTCTCATCACGGTATGGAGATTGAGTCATCTGTTTGGACATATGGAATCTTTGGCTGCTGGACTGCATCGTCTTTATAATGCCCAGTGTCCAAGGATGGACACAACTGTTCTGGGAGCAGAAGGGGGAGTGAGGGGCCCTGTGTTCAAGCTACTTGAATATGGTAGGAGAAAAAGGGAAACGATCTTTTACATTATTTTTATCATAAACTGTCTTCTATATCACTTTTGTGTATAGAAAAACAAGTAAAACTTTAATTTTTCATTTATTTTACAAATAAAATTACTAAACTTTTTCTTTTTAGCATGATAAGCTATCTGAAAAATATCTGGGAGAAAACATGAGTTCTGAATTATTCCTATTTATATACTTGGATGTATACTTTTCCTTAAAGAGAGATTACCGTCATTAAAAATGAATGATATTTATTTCTTGATGTTGAGACCAAACATGCTTGTAAACAGTTATAATTTAAAGCTGTTTAAATACCAGGTCAGATATTATGCCCTAACGTTATGTTTTAGCCCTTTGCTATTAATTACATTATCATTGCTATATAAAGAGTTCTTGCTTCTTTAATAATGTTTCCCACCATATGTACTTAATGTTTAATGTTGGGAAGGACAAGGGAGAGATTAAATTAGTCTTGTCACCTCTTTTTCTTCCAGGCTGATGATAGAAAATAAAAGCTCTTAGCCACAAAATGTAACACTTAGAATTAATATTTAATTAGACTAGCAAATTGTACACTGTGACTGAAAGCTTCCAAAGAGTTGTTAGTGCCACAATTGACCTACAGGTTTAATAATAACTCACTTCTAGAAGCAAGTGCCAGTTCAGCATAGTAGAGCCACTGTAAGAAAGTCCTGAGAGATTAAAATCAGCAAACCAAATGGCAGGCAAGGATTCCTGGGATGGAGCCTTCTGGAAAGCTGGGAGCTGGAATAGCTTTTAAGCCAGGATTCAGATGAGAACAGTGGGTGAAAAAGCTGATCCCTCCTGTTCTGGGAGCTTCTGGTTGTAGGCCAAAATCTTAGAACAGATTTTTACTAAATGTTTTTGCTGCAGCTATTAACTTACATTGAAAATCAAATATTGAATAATTTTTCTGTAAAATTTAACAAATTTTTGTGTAAACATTAGTTCTTAATTTCTTACATATTAGTACATAATATCTGTAAACTCAGATCATTAAATTATCAGATAGGTTTGGCGCTGTACATCTATGCTGTTTTGCTATGACATGCTGTTTCCTTGTTCCCTGTATAGTTGATTTATATGGTTCATTTCTATATTATTTCATTACGGGGCATTATGCAGAGCCTGAGAAAGAGATTGTGAAGTCCGTAACCCAAGAATTTTTTTTCTTCAAGAAAGTATATATATCAAGAAACATAATTCAAAGGCATTCTTAATTTTTAAAGGCCTTATATTATAAAAACAATGCTATATTTTTAAATTTGTTTATGTTTATGATACACTTAAATTACAAGATAAATAATTGGACCTCCTGGTGAAACATTGGATCCTTATATTTCTACCAAATTAATCTCATGAAAATAAGGTACCATGCATTTGAAAATGTGCAGACTGAAAGGGGGGCACCTTATATAATTTATTGATAATATCTTAAATAATTAAAGAAAAGCTAGTCATTTGTTAAAAATTCAAGCAGGTGAAGACCTTGCCAGCAGAGGGAGTAGTCCTGTCTTCCGTCAGTTTCCCATCATTTTCCCACCTGCCTCAGCCTTTTTCCCAGCCAGTCTCCCATCTGGACCTGGCTCTGACAACCTGCTCCTGATGACAGGCTATAATTTTATACTCAATATGGGATTATTCTAAGCTGATTTTAAACTTTAGTATCTTTAACCTGCTACTGCATCACAAACATCAGCTGGATGCTCTGTTTGATATTCGAATATTAGCAATTATTTTTCCAGGCAGGGAGTAAGCTTTTGGACATCTGTGAATTGCATTTTAGGGTTCCAGGTATCAAAGTAGTAAAAAAAGATTTCTGATTTAGGAAGTTTCCCATAAAACATTTTTAATCATGAAACACAAATGTTTCTGTAGGTAAATTCCTTAATATGAAACTAGATGTATAGTTAAGAAAAATACCTACAATTAATTTTGAATATTATACCATTATTCTGTCCAGCCTGTTCATTTCAGTATTTTCTTCATCCTATTCTGAGATTTCAGAATATGTAAGACTTTTAAATGTTTTATATAATAACCTACTGAAAAAAAAAACTAATATAAATAGATGTTCTACAAAGTATGTTTATTTGAATCTTTGAAGCCAGTTTAAATATAATATAAATAATATTTCTGAAAGTAAAATAACGTGTTCTTTAAAAAAGAGGTCTCAATTATAAAGAACCAACATTTTCATACCAAAATTTAGAATATTGAATATTTGATCACATAGAAAACACAAAAAGTTGTGGCTCCATTTCCTATTCCTAGTAAAATTTGATATTCTAGCAGTTTTTTTCACCATTGGGGTTAGATATATTTGCCGTTATCCCCTTTGTGGATATGTTTTGGTCTTTAGGATAAAGAACCAAAATTTGTTTGTTTTATAATTTCCCTGTGTGAATATTAGTATATGATGCTAACCAGAGAATATGTTACATTTAGAATTTTTTTAATTTACAAAAGTTCTTCCGTTTTCTAAAATTAACTGTGACTTTAAGTTCAGTGTTAAATCTGGAAAGATTAATACCTTCATTAGTTTATTACAAATGCTCTAAATTTCGTAATTATGAACAGAATTATTTGCCTACTATCAAATATTTTTAATAAAATAAAAATCTAATCCACAGAAGTAAGTGACAACTCTGAGGAAAGTGGAGCAAGTTTGTAAAAATTTCAAAACATAGTATCAACAGCTTTATTATTTCACAGTCTTGATTTCTGTAAATAGAGAACTTAATAAGCATGGAAAAATAAATGTCTCATTAAATGTCTCCAGATTTATCCTTGGAGGAAAGTCTTAAGTTCTACTGTATTCATGTTCTATAATTATCATTTTTCAGGAAACGTCATAAATTGAGCTGTTGAATATAACATTCTTGCTTTTCTTGTGGGGATTCCCCTCCCCACTCTTTCCCAACACATGCCCACTACACCATGTATTATGGTCAAACATAAAGTAACTTAAATATTTCTTTAAGTCTTTAACATTAACTTAATAGTGCTTTCAGGGTATTATAGTCCCAAATCTGATATTTGTGCCATACTCAAATGAGAGCTCTTTCATATTATTTTTGCTATCTTTCTTAAATAATATAGAGTAACTCAAGAATTTGCTCTTAATTGAGGCATTGCATAAATGCTTTATGTTGATTGGTTTATTCCTTTCAAGCTTCTTGATAAGTTATTGGATAATTACTTCTTAATCCTCTTATTAAAATTTTTTCTGGAAATATATTTTGTATTGGTACAAATTGCATCTTTTATATTGTTGAGACAATTAGATCCTCGAAAATAAAGAAATATTAAGGGTTTAAGGTATTCTAATTGTTACTTGGGTAATTCGAAATAGGTATCTGAACTATTTTTATTTGAAAATTGTGGGAGCTTTAAATGGCAGTGGTTGAATTTTTATCTCTTAACAAAATTCATAGTTTTGACTTTAAGAACTTTGAATTGAAAGGGAGCATTAAATCTTCCCTAATTTAAAATCCATTTAACAGATGTGGTATATCCTAGTAAAAAATGCATTACCATTGTATAATGGCAAACAGGAAACATTCTATGAAACCAAACAGAACAGTCAAAACAAATACTCTGAAGGTTTTTTTGAAATTAAAATTGAAATACAAAGGTAGAAGACTGGACAATCTGATTTGCTTTGCTTATTTGCAACACAATTTAGCATATTTTAAATTTAAATGATTAATTAAATTACATTGCAACAGAAATTTTTAAGAGCCCTTTATGTAACTTAATACAATGCTATTTGAGATTGCCAGCAAACTCTTAAAACTCCTGGACACTGGCTCTCCTCTCTTCTGGCTTCCCTCCTAGTCATGTCTTGGCTACTATCCAGAGCTGACAACTTTCACCCAGGAGCGCAGGAAGATTTGCCTAGGATAAGAAGGATTTTTGAGCCATCCTATATTTTCATATCCAGATGGGCAAGGAATAAGGGTGGCAATATCATTGTACATACTTGGGTGTTGTCATTATACCGTACATTCACCTTAAGCATTAATTTACCCAGATTGGTGAATTCTGAATGTCCTTACTGAAATGTTCCATATTGGAAACTATATTGAAACAACTTCAAAATTAATGCAAAGATTATGTTCAAATTTAAGTAACTGATGTACAAATACCTCTACTTCTCCATTTCTATCTGTTAATATATACTGAAGACCAAAGAGGTTTTACGTCTTGGCTAATAACATAAAAACACTTAGAGTCTGTTAAGATGAGAATGTGAATGTTCCAGTTTCAAGGCCTCTGCTCAGATCATTATGCTAAAGCTTTCTGAACACTGCTGGTTATATTATGACAATTTATTATCCATAGTGTATTCCTGCTAAAGTGAATTGTGATTATTATGCTTTTATGGGTTTTTTAAGCTGTTAATTTTAGGTTCTTCTAAGTAAATTCACCTGCTTTTATCTAAAAGGCCATTTAATATTAATATTATTATTTGAAAGACCTTTTGACAAGAATGGTTTTAAGGTAAGATTACATCAATAGACCATATTCCTTATAAAGCTTGGAAATGTACAGAAGTAATCTATAACAATTTTTTTAACTTTTTAAAAAACATGTACATTTATAAGCCCCAATATATTTTATGCTCCTACATATAACTAGAAGGTTGAATAAATTTATAATAAAAATAAACATTTTCTCAGTCAAAAACTTAGGTGTTATTCTTACATAATTTCCATTGCTTTTTATTCGATAAATGTTTTTCAGATAGCCCCACAACTTTCACAGTTAATCTGGTCTGCCACATTATACAAACAATTTTGCAAAATAATTGTGCAGAAAGCAGTAAGGTTACTGTGAAATATAACCAATTTTTTGGTAATAGTATAATTAAAAGTTATTCTTGTCCTAATACTTTATGAAAGTTTTTTCAATAGACTTTAGTTTGTAGTTAATAATTATGATGCAAACCTGTGAAACTTAGAAATGTAATAAATGAAATACATGAATGAGTTTCTGGAAATTTTTGAAATCTAGGCTGTACATATTTTTTACTTAGAATTCATTAGTTTTCTCCTTCAAATGGTTAACTGATATTTTTTTAAATCTCCCACAATCTACCTTTAGAAGACTTACAAAGTTGATAAACATTATAGGATATTAAATGGTTTATTAGTAAATTTTAAGATTAAGTGAAAGAAGGAAATCTTTGAAATAAGCAAATGTCAGGCTGACCATTTAAATACACAGTACCTTGCTTATGTACTACTAGAATGGAAATTAATGTCATCTTTAAACCTTAGAAGTTATATTATTCATATAATTGAGAAAGTCCTAGTTTATATTACTGAAATCTTTAGTAGATGAGGTAACAAAAATTGACTTGTATCATTTTAGATTCAGATATTTAGATACAAAGGCTTAGTCTTTTATTTAGAGATAAAAGGAAATCTGACCTTTTTGATTAAGAAATATTGTCAGTAGCCTTTATAAAATGCTTGTTCATCTGAGGGTCCATAACAGGAGTACTCTTCCCAGTTGAGTTTATCCTAAAAATGAAATGATAAGAGCCTGCTGGTTGTTATCCAAGATTCTTCTTAATGGGGGAACCACATGGTTATTCTTCATCTCCCACTTGTTCTCACCCTTTACTACCAACCCAGCCACACCCCACCCCCACCCCAACATTGTTCAGTACTCAGCACAATGAATCATTTTCAAGTTGACTCATTGTGAACTGTATCCCAGCTGTTGGAATGTCTGGCAGACATTTTTGTTTGGGTGAAGAATAACTGGCTGAAACCCAACCTGGATGAGTTCGATATAATGGTCTTTGGCTAAAGAAATATTGAGAGGAACATGTTTATGGCCTCTGAAGCCCCTGTTATTCCTGGAGTAGGACCATCCCCTGTGGCACAGAACTGAAAGTAAGGAATCAATCTGGATTATTTTCTCACCATTGAATGAAAAATTGCCTTAGAAAAAATAGGCATTTCCAAATTATGTTTTTCTGTACTTAGTGTGCCCACGTGATTGAGCATATAAAGACAATTAAGAATAATTATTTTTACTTAATCTTTTTAACAACACTGATCCAAAGGCTGAAACATTCTTTATATAATGCTGAAACATTCTTTATATAACACACATTCCAACTTATGAAGGAGTTTCAAATACTGCCCTAGGTGTGAGTTAACCAGTCATTTCAACAGAAAGTTTGGTGACACAGGGTGCTATTTGTTTCATAATACCAAGACAGGTAACATTGACCAGACCTCTTTTATTTTTCATTCATGCCATCTTTATAAGGGGACTTAAACAAGAATATTAGTAAGCTCAGTTGTAATTATGTTTCCAGAAAATGAAAATATTTTATTGTGTTTTACATCCTTCTAACAGGGGATATAGCAGGCTGATAAATTTTCTTTACTGTTTTATATTTCCCGTTCTTTTCTTCAAAGATTAGTTTTTAACTGGCTGGCATTACCATTGTATAAAATGAGTTTCAAAATTGCAAAATTTTAAAAAACAAAATTTCAGTTTATCTAGATCTGCTAAGCAAAAAATTGTCTAAGATGTTGTAGCATATAATCACAGTTTTCTGATCTACTACCCTGTCAGGGGCTAAAAGGAATACTAGATTTCCAGTAATTAAAGAATTAAACAAAAAAACTCTACCAGATATTTGATGATTACATATTTATAGCCATGAGATTCTCAGTATTTAGAACTTTTGCTACTTAATAACTGGACGTACTATGTATGTAAACATATTAACCTATTGTTTTGATCTGGCACAATGTGACATTTATTAAAATGTATTTAGCAGTATTTCAATTCAACTCAGATTATGTTGAGAAAGAAAGGATAGGCTACTGGTCTAAATGTTAGTCATCTACCATCTTTTCTTTCCCTTTATTATTATCCCAGAGCCAAATGGCAGCATCTGGAAGGAGAAAACAGCAGACTCCATAGCTAGCCATGTTGCAGTCTCTTAGCTGGTCCTTTCCATGTTTCTAATATGTCACAGAGGACCTCAGCTGTTATAGGGCTGGGACCTAGTCCCAGCTGACAGACGACAGTGGGACTCTTGCCTTATACTTTATGCTGTACCATCTACTGCTTCTGAATCCTGCTGTCTGGCAGATTTTCCAATGTGAAATGGATGAAGTAATTTGAAAAATAATCATGTATGAAAATAAAGGTAGTCCTGTTCCTTAATACAAGTGAAAAATAATCAATTTATGTTCTCTACCAGAACTAATCATTTTATGTCTTCTACCAATTTATATTTTCCCTTCAGTTCTTCCAGTTAGGATAGCATGACTACATGGGCCAGCATTTTCAATTAAGGGCATATTTTCATCCAGTTTTCAGCCTATAGTAGCTTTAACTTTTAAATTATTTCTATGTCTATGGTCTATCTCCACTATAGTTTTTCATGAGACGGCATAGTGATATTGTATAGATATTTTATTATTAACATAACATTTAATATTACTGTTTTGTTTCCATGTTTTGCAGAATAAAGCCTTTATTGCCCATGTCACAAACTTGTCAGATATAGTAGTTGGTCTGGAATCATTTATTGGTTCTGAGAGAGAAACTAACCCATTGTATAAGGATTATCATGGTAAGTAGCAACTTCATGAAGAGAAGAACATGAGCAGGCTGCTTCTAGGTTACCTGGAAGCATCTTATTCAATCCAAATATCTACTGTCAAATAGTATGGATTTTATTTTATAATACACCTGTTAAATGTTTTCCATTCATGTCCATCTTCCATGACAGTTTATTACTAAACTACATTAGGACTATGGACTAAGATAACTGAACGGAGTCAAACTTAAGTACTAAGCATAGCTCAGTCAGATGTATATTTTGTTGTTCTAGTGGCTTAAGGTAGCCATGAAATTAGTCATACGTATTAGCCATGTTTGAAATAAATATCATATTAATTCTAATAATAACAGCTTTCTATAGCAGTTTAAACTTAACAAAGCTTAGCCATATGATAAGATCCTTACTGGATTATATTTACAGATTCCTAGTCGGTTACATTTTCAAAAAGAGAACATCTTTGGTTATATTTGAACTTTTCTCTCTTTACACATTTTCTTGTTAGTTTGAGTGATGAACAAATTATAAAATATTGCCATTTAGATATAAACACAGGTGAATTCATCAGACTTTTTACTTATTTTTTTTTTTACTTCTAGTAATATTTTAGTCACTTGGTTAATTTGGGGATTCTTTTTAGTAATGAGTCTTACATAGAACTATATGAATAGTAAAAGTGTAGTAGTTAGGTCTTAGTATTATGGGTCTAAACTGAATATAGAATGTAGTGAATATCAGATTTTTACCTATTATTCTTAATATATATAAATTATTGCTACCATTATTATTGAACTACCATACTTCTATGGAATCCTTTAAAGGGTCTGAGTCGCTTATTTGAAGCTTGCTTCCAGATTTTATAAGACAAGTATTATAAGCTTATGCATTTTGTAAAATAATAGTCTTAAAAATATTTTGATTAAAACATTTCAAAGATTGAAAGGCTATGATTCTTTGTGCTAAAATCTCTGAATTGATAAATTATTTTCCACAGAGTAATGAGTGGTTCTAATGACTAATATACTTTCTGTTAATAAGGATGATCTGATGATAAAATTATTAATTTATTCTATAAGGCATTGGATAGCTAAGCAAGCACATCTAAGGTTAAAATAAGAAACATGCAAATAAAAGTATGGTGTGCCTATTTCTAATAAATTTATTAAATAATATGTATGAGATATTCTTAATTTGTAGCTAAAAGCTATCTCCTTAATGATAACTTTTACATTTTTTAAGTTTAAAAAATGGTCAGATATTTTAGTGAATTATTTTTAAAGAGGCCATTTCTAAAGCTAAGTACCTTAAAAGGTTTAAGCTAAGACTAATAGATACATTATTAAGCATTTAAACACACACACAAAACCTTGTACTAGAGAAGCAATACTCTAAGATTTATCTCTGTTCAAATCTGTAATTTGCCTTTCCTCCCATGTTTTGAATCGGTGTCCTCAGGATGGCAATTTTTAAATATGAGCTGTGTCAGGCATAAAGATGTAGTGAAGAACCTTCCATGTCTTCCTCTGTGGGAAATGACCCCTAGTTTAGTCAGAAACTACATTAGGCTGCACAAAAGCCATCCAGTGCCCTTGTCAGAAAAAATTAGCAAGTGTTTCTACTGACAAGAGGCCAAAGCTCATGATTTACCTAGCACTGTTGCAAAGCTTATAGCAGCTACCTAAAGGTCTAACATGCCATAGAAATTAGTGTCTTGGGATGGCATAGGGCTTAATATTTGGTCTTAGAGTGTACTCTGCAATGTAGTTTTCTTCAGTGGTTTGTTCAGTTCATTAATAAGGTACAAAATGAAATACTTTTCATGAGTGCTTCACTGGTTATCAGTAACCCATAAGCCTTGTTTTGCTGCCTGCTTAGTGGTGCATTTAATAAAATAAAGATCACTCAGTGGTGCCGTGGGCAGCATGCAAGGTGATAGCCATATTTGCTTACTGTAAATACAAGAGAAAATCACACACAAACCGGCTGTAGTTTTGACAAGTATTAAGATCCCTCTTTACATCTGTACTTCTGTACCAAAGTGCAATTAGTTTTCCTCGCACAAGGATTTCTGTTTATCTTATTCTGCTTGATTACTTGAGTATAATCACACCATTTGCTTCACTGCTCCTGGTAGTAAGCTCCAGTTTTAAAAGGGGAGGATGCTTGTGTATAAATTTACAGGATTCTGCTGTAACACTCTTTAATTTATGCACCTGATGACAGTGTTTTAAATTTTTTTCTTTTAATTTTCTCTCCACAAGGCTTGATTCATATACGGCAGATTCCCCGGCTTAATAACTTGGTTTGTGACGAATCAGATGTCAAAGACTTAGGTTTTAAATTAAAAAGGAAGCTATTCACCATTGAGGTAAGATAATTTTTATGTTTTAGTTTACAGTCTTGAAGTAAACTTATTTTTAACCTATTTTTACTTTATATTATTTTTACCTTATTTTTACTTTAATGAAATTCTTAGGACCTGTTTTATGCTAAATATTTTTAAGTTCTTCTGTTAGAATAATTTTTAGACTATTGTTTTGTTTTTACAATATATCAAGTATGACAAAGATGATTTTCTTTTGAATATCTATTAAAAGTAAGGTCCAAACTTACATGATAAATATGATATGCATATTTCCATGGCTTTCAAAAGCATATTTAATTAAATGTTAATAAGCTGTACTTACTTGTGTGTGGAATGTGAATCCTACTCACAATTGTCTGCGGCTAAGAGGATTGTTATCTCCATTTTAAAAGCATTTTTCTTTACTATTAGTAAAGAAAAGTATTAGTAAAGGAAAGCAAATTACCTTTCCCTTTTGGAGTGGAACTAAACAAATTATAATTTACACTAGTATCTTTAAGTACATTTTCTAAGACACTGCAACTGTTTTTGTGACCCTTATATAAGCAATAGTGACAGAAAGTAGTAGGACAAAAGATTTATTTCAACTTAATCTTGCTAAAGAGCAAATGAACAGAGAACTGTTAAGCAATTAGAATTGATGTATTTATTAATGAAGTAAATGCTTAGAGAGAGATGGCTTTTGGGTGATGTGATAGTTATCAGTATAGTCAGTGCAATTTTTTTTAACAAAGACATAAAACAGCCAAGCAGCCTTGACAAACCATTTTGTTTAATCTCTTTTCAAATGAAAAGCTCCTAAGCAGGCCACTTGTCTTAACTGCTTGAAACCATAAAAAGAGAGAATTGCCACCAATAAATTAGCATATTTTTAACTTCATCACCAAATGATGGTCAATGTGGCTTGGCACGGCTTTGGTGTTTGGGACTTCACCCTTAAGTGACCACTTTGGCCCTTTTTTGACCCTGTGCCCTCTTTAAGCTAGCCACTTGATAAGGTAACTTAATGGTTCTCTCTCTTTTTCTCTTCCCCTTCACATTTGCAAGTAGCACTAACCTATAAATCATTGTAAGGGCCCTATCCAGTGACAAATTAATGTGCCCTCCTCCTAATTAATGGTCATCAATGTCCTTAATTATCTAATCCTATTGAGAGCAGTTAATAGTTAATCAGGCAGCCAGTTCTTCAAGCAGGTCATCTCTGCAGGAGTGTTAGAAGTTTCTCATCTGGGGATACTCCCTTCAAAAGCCACTTAAAGCCAAAAGAGTAAGAGTGTAGAAATAGTGATTCTTGAGCTAATTTGCTTTAGTTCTCAAAAGAAACCATTGAAGTGGAACCCAACACTGTAATTGTTCAGACATTGTTTCAGTTTTTCTGACAGAATACTGAGTAATGTACCATAATATTGCTTAAAATGTTGAGAAGAATAAAGTTATAGTTTAATGTCACAAGGAAAGCATGCTTATCATTTTCTTTTGAGTATATATTTTTAATGGAAGAAGTTTTTTCTGTCTGCATGCCACCTTTTTTCTAAAATTAGTATTCTAACAACAATATCTGAGGTATCATTTCTATTACCATACAAACTAAGCAAGATGATTCCCCCGTGAAAGTAAATATTGTGTCCGGAGAATAAAGTAGTACAGTAATGTGAATCATATTTATGATTTCTCTTTGTCTCAATGAATCTTATTGGAATTTGAGGAAAAGAGAAAAAGAACCTAAGTGATGTTAAGTGGGATCTCTCCTTTGAATAACTTTAGGTTCTAATGGTAACTATACTTCACCATCAGAGCTGATGAAAGATCTTCGTAATATTAACCACACAGGTTTCTGTTCCATTTTCTCTCTTCTTCTCGCTATGCTTAACTAAGAATCATTGTAATTGGTCAACCTGTGGTTTGGAAGAATTGTTTGAAAACAAAACACAAAGAGACTGTTGTTTCTTAAAATTCCATATAATCAAACTCTGCACCTTTTTGGCTGACAACCTAATCACTAAAGTTTTTTGGGGGTTTTTTGGTTGTTATTTTAATAGAAATATACACATTCTAAATAACTTATTTACTTATGCCATAATATTGAATTTGGTGAATAGAAAAAGTAAGAATTAAGGAATCAAACCAAATAGAAATTCTTATAGGTATGATTAGAATAGAATAAAATCATGTGGTTCAACTAAGAGTAAATGTTTTAAATGTAGTGTTGTACATTATAAAATGCATATCCAAACAGATAGCAAGTCTTGGTAATATATTAAAGAAACTAGAATCCTAGCACTTTGGGAGGCTGAGGTGGGTGGATCAACCTGAGGTCAGGAGTTCAAGACTAGCCTGGCCATCACGGTGAGACCCCATCTTTAAAATAAAATAAAATAAAATAAAATAAAAAGAAACTAGAAATGGGTAGAAATGACCTGAAAGTAACTAGTTTAAGGATTCCTTTATCGAGGGTAAAATCATCAAGCAAATGATACTGTTTTAATACTCACAGCAAATAAATGTTCTTTTAAATGTCCTGATTTTTAAAAAATAAAATGTAAACTTGCTAGCCATCGATATAAATTAGATTTATAATTATATTGCCATATAACTTGGTATTATTCAGTAGGATTATTCAGAAGGATTATTATTTACATATCGGAAAAGCATAAACTCTTATAAATTACAAGGATGCTAATGACTATGATAATGTGTAATAATTTCGAGTGTTTCATGATATCTTTGGGCCTGGGTTTACTTTCTTCCCTATGCTTATTTTCAGCAGCCTTTCTGGTTTTTAAAGGAGAAGTAGAATGATGAATATGTTTACTATATCTAGACTGAGACTAAAATAGATAGTCTGTTGAATCTGCTATTGAATCTGAGTCTTCCAGAAGTGAAAGATAGTTGAATCTGACATTGAATCAGGCATTGAATCTGAGTCTCCCTTTCAGAAGTGAAAGGTAGTTTAGCAGGGAAAGCAGAAATAACTTTTCCAATTCCATACAGGCAGATTTGTTACATGCTGGAATTTACTGTCAATCACAAGGTCTCAAAAGGAGGCAAAATTGGAAACAAGGGGCGAAAGAAGCAGGCACACTCTCATCTCTATTTTTAGGGCACCTTTCTTTTATTTGTTAAGTCATTGCCCTTTACATGTATGAAAACTGATTATCTTTTTACTAGCAGCTACCAAGGGCCTCTAACAGGTAGAGCAACTTTAACTTGTAGGCTCTAATTTCTTTGAGTGATTTGGAGAAAGCAAAGGAATATTTCTTTCTTAGAGTATATGTTGGTATTGTCCAGTTTCAAGTGAAAATATTTATCTAATCACAATAAAAATTTTTGCTGATACCTATAACTATAAAGCTCTATAAATTAGTCCCTCTACAAATAAACCATAGCAGAAGTATATCTATACTAATTGCACCAAAATCCTGACATGCATTCCAGATAAGTAAAAGTAAAAGTTTAAACTATGATTTCAGGTTAAAAGAAATAGCTTTCCAACTCTTTGAAAATTGGTAACTCTTATAAACTGTATATGGTAACAGTCTGGCATACTTGGTTAACCATTTAATACTACTTATTCCTTGATCTTAACCAGATCAAATTTACTTAACCTTGCCTAACCTCCATTTAATCATAGCAAACATTTTTTTAGTGTTTGTTATGTAGCAAGTACTATACTAGCTTATTTATATTTTTATATAGTGATTAAATTTTTTACACAAAAGCTTTACTAAGATATGATAATAAATTCAATATATAGAAACGGTGTGCTTTGCATCTTTGTATCTATCCCAGAATCATAAACAAGGTCATTTACTTAATAGGTATAAAATTTTTGCTGAAATGTATGTAATACAGATAAATTATGAATGGAGTTTTTAAAATAGTACAAATAATACAGCTATAAATATGATATAAGCTCCACTAGTCAAATGACCATACACACTGTCTTCTTAGTTACATGTAAGGTAACTTGAGTACATAGCTTCACTTCCAAGCTTAAATAACTGGTTAAACTTGCATTTCTTAGCTTCTGTAATTTTTGCTTTTTTTAATATCAGGGTATCATTAACCAGTTTTTTCTTTAGTAATTATGATGTAAGTATAGCACATAACAAGATTTGGCAGAATTTGAAATGTGGCTACATATTTGATAACACCATAAGTGCCACATTTTCATTTGCATTTGATAATATTTTGATATTTGGATTTTGTATTTTCAGCTTGATCATACTGTAGCACATTCTAGTAATAAAATTTTCTAATATAAATGATCATAATTTATTATTACATTATTTGCACTATCCATTAAGGTTTTCACAAAGAGAGTTTCCACTTTGGTAATGGGACAGTTTTCCAGCTCAAAGATTCAGTGTTTCTAAGTTCAAGACAGAGAGTACAGTAACTGGGTTACACTGAAATATACAAAAGATTTACGCTATTTACTACAAATTTTCAATATAAAGATTAACAGTACTTATGTAGGCTATAATTGGTCAAAAAAGTAGTAATTATCATAAATAGTGTCTCTATGTGGGTCTCATAAACTAAATGAATATGAGAGTGGAGAGTGTCAAAGTAAATCATGTTTACTCAAGGCTGTCTTGTACTTTGTCTCTAATTCAGAATAGGACCTCAGTATTTCTCCAGTCACCAAGAACTTTTTCTCACAAAAGAATTGACCAACCAGTTTTTATTAAGTTGCTATTATTTTTGATGCATTTATGTAATATATTTATTCTCAAGTATTATGACTAGAATAGTAGGTCCCATCGATATAAATTAGATTTATAATTATATTACCATATAACTTGGTACTATTCAGTAGGATTATTCAGTAGGATTATTATTTACATATTGGAAAAGCATAAACTCTTATAAACTACAAGGGTGCTAATGGCTATGATAATGTGTAATAATTTGGAGTGTTTCATGATATCTTTGGGCCTGGATTTGCTTTCTTCCCTATGCTTATTTTCAGCAGCCTTTCTGGTTTTTAAATGAGAAGTAGAATGATGAATATGTTTACTATATCTAGAGATGGAGGGGGAGGGATGGTTAACTTGGTTGTCAGCTCACAATTATGCTACTAAAATAAAATAATAGAAATATAAATGTCTGGCTTGGGAGCCTTATTAAGTGTAGCATCATGGGCCATAGTCCAGTATACTACAAATGCTGTTTGCTATTTTAACTAGCTTTTATTCCTAGATACACTGCAGCTAGCAGAAAGAAAAAAAAATCAAAGTTGCACATAGGCATCTACTCATTTAGATTAAATCACTTGTCAAAAAGTAACATTTTTTAATAATGGAAATGTATTTTTTACATGTATACATTTTGATATATTCATTATATTATCATTCTAATATTTATGATTTCATTCCCATGTGATAGCATATAATAACATTACATATGTTTCACAGAATCTCCAGAAGTTGCTTTAATACTTGCTACACTTTATATATTTCACATGCCACAGTTAACCTATCAAAGGTACATACCACCTTAAGGAGAACACAGTTTTGAGAATCTGTCTAATCCTGTTTCTTTCTACTTTGGAATCTTAATTAGAAGAGATAAGAAAAAAAAAACATCATTTAACTAAATTATTGTCTTGAATCTGTAGCAAAAGGTATAATCCGCAATTGGGCCAATTAGTGAACCCCATAGTTAGCTATGCTGCAGCAAACAATTTGATTAGATCTGACACCATCCTAGTTCCCACTGTTGTTTTGCCAGGTATGATGGTCAGACTTCAAAGAGCTTGAGGCATCAGCAGGGCAAGGTTTGGAGGCCAGCTTAGGTCCGGTTGTTAATCTCTCTGCTAAAACCACAGCAGCTCTCACACAAAACAAGCTTACACGACACAATCATGCGGTATTAAAGTTAGGGTTGAGTCATGCCAATTTGCCTTTGATTTTTTGATGATTGACCAAAGATGGCTACATGACTAGACACATGCTAAAAGTATACTGATTAGGTAAGTTCCCAAAATATTTGAAGTATTTTTTAACTTCCTATGTAAATGTTGTGAAAGCTTATTCCCTTTGATCAAACCTTCCAAAGTAATAGTAGTGTACTGAGGAAAAATGAGCATTTCTGACTGGCAGCCTGAATATCAAACTTTTCACTTACCACTTCATATAAATTTGTCTTCACATTAATAATTCCTTAAGGAGAATATATAAGGAAATTGTTTCTAAGTGGTAAGCTTTTGAAAAATCTGTTAAGCACTTTGAAAGAAAAAACATTTTTCCCTGAGTCATTTATGTTCACTTACAATTTTTCTGAAATTTCTTTATAATTGTTTTCCACTTAAATGTTGAGTAAAGTGCCCCCTTCCAGGATGTGGTTGCATAAGTGTTCTTTTCTCTGCATTCTGATTTGTTGAAATATTGCAGTAATAGTGACATGTTTCCATTCTGAGAAAAGCCTAAGGCTGCTGTAGTATTATTCCGAATGATTGAAACTGCCATCTTGCTGACTTTCCCTTAGGCAGTGTGAGGCCTGTTTGTTTTTTGTGTTCATTTCACATGCTTCCTGTTAGTTTGGCTGGCAGAACATCATTGCTTCATTTGGCAAGGAAGAGTAAATTCATATTTGGCTATTATATGTCTTAAAGTTTCTGTATGGTCATTAACACGTAGAATATGAAACTTAGTTATATCAAATGAATCATTTTTCTTTGAGAAATATTATTAAAATATGACACCTTGACCATAATATTTATATAAAAATCTTCATTTTATACATTGAATTTAGGATCTCATATTTTACATTGCACTATTTATTATATTTGCTCATAACTATGTTACTCAGGAAATTTAAGGAAAGCATATATTTGAATAATGAGATGGTTACACGAAGCAAAGTCAAATATTTAGAATCTTGCTAACAGCCTCTCGTAAAGATACTATGGTTACCTGTAGTGCAGTTATCTCAGTTGTTATACCAGCAGTATACAGACTCAGCATTGTCTAATTATGCGAAGGGAAAAAGATCTCTTCTCCTTCTTCCTAACTTTTGCAGACATAAACATTTATATATGTGTTTTATGGTTTACCTCCAGGAAAATCATATTGCAATACCTTAAAGATTTTTTTCAAACCTTTGTAAAATTACTGTAACAGAATTAGTCCAGTTTACATGATACCCTTTGAAAACACTTCCTTTCATAGTGTGTCATTTATGGTGTCTAAGGAAGGTAGAAAAAAACAAAACAGAAAATGATGACAAATCACAGCTATTTCATTTCCTCACCAAAATGTATTTTTTAAGTTCTTAGAAAGTAAGAAGATATATCTTACTATTATATCCTCCAAGGTGCCTGTAATACTAATGCTTGGTAAATATGATATCCTTGAGCTTGTGATATAGGTAGTTTTGGGGATACTTTTGTATCTACAACATTTCAAATTTAATCCTGTCTCAGTGCCTTTGCACAGCAAATGTTCAGAATCCTCATTTCTGATCTTTTCAAGGCCTTTTCATGTCATTTGGATTCTGAATTAATTCTCTCAACCTCCTCCTTAGAGAAGTCTGACTGGCCTGTCTGAAGTGTTCACTAAGTTACTCGCCCTCATGTACTGTTTGAATTCTCAGTGTAATGTATTTTATAATTGTTCCTGTTTGTTTATTTTCCCAACTTCACCACTAAAATGTAAGCTCCACAAGAGTAAGGATATAGTATGTCTTATTTGCAGCTAAATCCTGAGTATGTGTAACAAGTACTCCATAAGTATTTGTTAAATTGTTAAACTACTGTTTTTAAAGTAACTCATGTCTACTGTAATTTTCTTGAAAAACATGTATTTGGTATCTAATATGTTCCAGGTATTGCACTGGGTGCTTTCACGTGCATTATTATATTTAATTTTAATCTTCACAGGAACCCTTGCATATATACTATTACACATATTTTAATAAAAAGAAATATATAGGAGTTATATAACCTTCCTTCCCAAAGTCATACCTGTGTGTTTAGAGCCAGGATTAAATTCAATTCTTCTGATGCCAATATGCAGGATAACACTGGAAAGCTAACATGTTCAGAAACTCTGTTCATTATTAATTTTAAAAAGTAAGTTTTATTACATATTTAACAGAGGGCTAGGACTACTGCAAGTGCTTAAAGGCGTTATTTCATAGACCTTACAATTACCCTTATAACATATTATCTTCATTTTACAAATGAGGAAGCTTACAGTTTGGAGAGATCAAGCAACTTATCCAGAGTCACAGAACTGGTAACTGGCAGAAATGACACTTAAATTGAAACCCATTTTATTCTAAAGCCTGTGCTCTTAACCACCAACTGTCTGCCATGCCCTAAACTGTAGTGCTGTCTTCTCTTCATTACAAAAGCCAGAAAGCCTCTGTCCTGAAAGATTCTTCAATAAGAAATTATTTTTTTAAGTCTCAAAAGATGTGTTAATGTGATAGATATATACATACATTCATATATATATATATGTATATATATATACACACACATACATTCATATTAAAATTTTTTCTGTTCCCTAGCATACATTTCTACTTTTAATAAAATACATTATAAAATTGTGATTGGATTAGTCACAGCTTCTCCCTTATATAACATTGTTGTTATTTATATTCGTATATATGTGTGAATACATTAGGGTGATGATATTCTTTCTATTTTTACCTTACTTCTAGTAATATGGTAGGTTTTTTTATTATGGGAAAATTAATTTGCAAAAAAAAGGAGCTATTCTCTAAAATACTATTTACTTTTATAAGATTTCTAAATCCGAAAGAAAGTGGGAATGTATTGTATACAAAGAAATGTAGTTTTCCTTATCAACTATTTTAATATAGTCTAAAAGTTTACCAAATTTAGTTACAATATATTATTAGACTCACATAAGTTCTATATTCCACTACTTTCACAAATATTAATTTGCTTATAGCTAATCAACCTGTTTTTATATTTTATATTTTTCTAAGTTATTTTGCATTTGTTATCTTTGGAGCTTCAAAAATTATCCTGTGAGATAATCAAGATATATACAACTTCTAACTTAATAAGAGTCTATTGAATTCATTTTTCAGATTTCTAATTTTTGCCCTTTTTATCATAACTGGTTCTAATGCAAGTTTGATTCTTTCATATTAAGAGCTATTTTTCTCTTTTGCAAAAAGCTTGATTTGTTGGAAGTTCTTTAAATACCATCTTTAAGCAAAATTAAGCAATAAATATCATGATTGTAAAATATTTTCCTTTTGTTGATGAATATTACGAAAGTTTTCTGCATTTTAGTAATATGAAGAAATTGTGTTCCTCGTTAAGAAAATATGATGTTAAATACAAATTATTGGTTTTTAAAAGGTAGAATTGGGTACCATAATAAATAATTAAGAGAAAGTAGAATGTAATGGGAATGTCTTTAACCTAAAAACTGGTAAAGTAGTTCTCTTATTTAAGCAGAAATAAAAAAAAAATGGCAAATTTATTACTGTCATAACTCTAAGTCACAGTGGACATTTTATAGAGTAGCCAGTTCAGGTTCTTTGTACCTGGTATAGTGAAATTCACTGAACTGTTTTGTCAGGTGCTGTCATGTCAACCCACCATTGTTGTAGAGAATCAAACTAAATCATTTTGGCATGAGCTTTCCAGAAATAAGATACCCAAGATGAAGGGTTTAATGAAATTTAGTATTTGGTTTCAATTTTTTGTCAGACTGTCAGATATATATTGCACTTATTCAAAAATTTCTGAGTAAATCAGTTGAAATACCTGACCCTATGCTTTATTGAAAAAATTGTTTCACATATTACTGCCCAATATAAATGATATTTGGCATGTATGTAGGTGTTTTTTTTTAAGGTATAGTATTCTTCATTGAACATTTCAAATAATAAAACTTCAAAGTATATATAGTCATTTCACAGAAAGGGAGAAGTATCTTTTACTACAATTAAAGTTTTCTTTTATAGGCCCAATGTAGTGGCTCACACCTCTAATCCCAGCACTTCAGGAGGCTAAGGCAGATAGATCACTTGAGGTCAGGAGTTCGAGCCCAGCCTGGCCAACCAAAATAGTGAAGCCCCATCTCCACTAAAAATGTAAAAATTAGCTGAGCATGGTGCCAGGCACCTGTAATCCCAGCTACTTGGGAGGCTGAGGCAGAAAAGTCGCTTAAACGCAGGAGGCGGAGGTTGCAGTGAGCTGAGATCTTGCCACTGCACTCCAACCTGGGCAACAGGGCAAGACTCCATTTCCAAAAAAAAAAAAAGTTTGCATTATAAAATGAAGCTAATATCAATTTTGATTGATCTTTGTTTCCAAATTTCTTGTCTTTAATGAAATGTTTATTAATTTTCTAAATATTTAATTGTATGAATGAAAAAGCTTATTTGTCTGATCAGTAGTTATTTAAAAGTCATTATAGTGTTGACTTAAATGCCTCAAACTTTTCACTTACATATTTTGATACAGGGGTTTTTTTGTTGTTGATATTTCTACCTAATACATAAGAAATACTTAACCAATTTGTACTGTAGCTATGATGTAGCACTGAAAAAGAGTGTAACAAAAAGGTTCTTGGTGCAATTAAAGGTCTCATGCATATTGCAATAGGCTACTCATTTACAAGATCTTTGTGAAGGGTCAGTGCTATAGCATGAAATGGATTGCCCTTGTTGATCCTTTAAATAAATGGGTCAACTTATCTTGTATTTAGTAGGCAAAGGAAAATGGTAACACAAACTAGTTTATTAATATTTTTATAAACAAATTGCTAAAATATTGACCAAAACCAAATGCAATAGGACTATATCCTTGACATAAATAATAATAGAAAATTATTAAAATACATAATTACAGCTTTTTTTTTTGAGACGGAGTCTTGCTTTGTTGGCCAGGCTGGAGTGCAGTGGTGCAATCTTAGCTGACTGCAACCTCTGCCTCCCAGGTTCAAGTGATTCTCTTGCCTCAGCCTCCCAAGTAGCTGGGATTGCAGGCACCTGCCACCACGCCCAGCTAATTTTTGTATTTTTAGTAGAGATGGGGTTTCACCATGTTGGCCAGGATGATCTCAATCTCCTGACCTCATGATCCACCCACTTCGGCCTCCCAAAGTGCTGGGATTACAGGCATAAGCCATGGCGCCCAGCTCATAATTACAGCTTTTAAGGGAAAATTGCTTATATATATATATACATGTATGTACTTGTTTTTTTTTAACATATGAATCATATTCAAGTACAGTAAAACACAACACAGTGATAGTATTCAACTCTCCTTTACCCTACAACTAGCATGTTTCAAAATAGTTGGGATTTATGCAACCTGTCTTTTCTGTATTGAGGTTCAAAATTTGTCATGCATAAGTATGAAAAAGGAATCCAACTAGATTGTGATTTAATTATATTTCATAGCCTTTTCAATAGTCTTAGAAAAAAATGGTGGTCCAGATGAAGTATTAGTAATGATTTATTCTGAATGAATTAGTAATGATCTGTAGTAAATAAAAAGAAAATTTTTTTTAACAATTTTAATACACTTAGATTTTACATGTTATGTATGTATATTGTGAGATACAAGGAATTTTTTAATCTCAAATTTTAAAAATATGAAATGTATTTGTTCAACATTTTCTAGATTCTTCCCTCTATATTTGCATATTCAGACCCAGGATCCGCCCCCCCACCCCCAAACACACACATACACACACATACACACACACACACACACACACACACACACACACTTGTAATTTTTTTATCGCTATGTACTATCAAGGAAATGAAATTTCTAGTCAATGCCAAACAATACCTTCTAGGATTAACATAAGTAATTTAACAGTGGGTTTGAATTAATAATCAAATAAATAATGATAAATCAACCTTTAAAAACCTGTAGGACTGATTGGTCTATAAAAATACTAAGGCCAAAAGCCAATTATGAAGTAGCCAAGAAGAGCACTATTTCAAGTAATCTTCTCTGCTTGTTATTTAGCTCTTGATTATCCATTCTGTACTGTTTTGTTTGTTTTGTTTTGTCATACTCAAGTACAGTGAAAACAGCATGCATTTCTTTTGTAAAATATCAAACTTTGAGAAAATGTTGTTCATTTAGGAGCATAGGTGTTCATTATTGTATCTCTCTTTCCTAGTTCATTGCCTGATCATGTAGGTGCTCATGAAATATTGCATGAATGGATAAATGAATGAATGTCCTCTTGATGTTGCTCAAAACATATGAGAGGGTGTGACCATTACAAAACTCATCATTTCAGATTATATGGAATAGTTTGATAATATGAATACAGTTTTCCATAGATGCTTAATATACTTCTAAGGTTTTACATAAGTAAAATAACCTGCAAAAAAAAATCAGTAATAATATAAAGAGCTGTTATTATTGAAAACAATTCATGAGACTTATGAGTTACAGATGAAATAATTATGTAACATGGAATTTTAATACATTTTAGATATTCTATAATTTTATTTACACATTAGCAGTAAAGTAACTGATATCACTTCCATAACAGAATCTAGGACTAATCCTTACTGAAGAATCATCCCAGTGACCTCTTTATTATACACTTGAAGCTGACAAATTTCAATCTAGTTCTTCAGTTTGGCTTCTTCAGAATTTCCTCCTGAGAAACCATTCTGATCCCAATAGAAATTTAAATTAAGGACAATTATATTTAGGAGAAAAGCTTTACAGCATGTGATTTATAACTGAATGCATTTCATTAAAATATGTTATTGACTTAATGTGTAATTCAGTCTCAAATTGAAAAAAGTACGTGTAAAGATATTTTGCAAATGTCATCTACTCTTCATAGTACTATAAACATGAGCAATTTCTTTAGCATTCAATTATTGTAACATTCCAATCATTTTATTGGAAAGGTTCTTAAACTTTTGTCCATGTAAAAGTGGGTATGTAAAGGGCAATATTAAAGCAACTATGTCCTCTCGCAATAGAACATGAGGTTAGCAAACTGTGGTCCGTGGGCCAAATCCAGCTCCATGTTTTTTTTTTTTAAATAAATTTTATTATAACAGCCATTGCTATCATTTTGTCTATGACTGTTTTCACAGTGCATCACTAAGTTGAGCTCTTACAGCCTGCAAAGCCAAAAATATTTTCTGTCTCATCATTTACAAAGAAAATTTTCTATTAATGAACCCTACTTTAAAGAGCTGCATACTTTAAAGAAAATTTACTGAGAGAATTGTCAATTTGGTGATAGGATTTGTACTCTTAAAATTAAGCTTTATTTGAAAAACAACAAATACACACCATCATTTGCTGTGTGATTTGCACTTGTAGAATTTATGCAGTGTCTTTGAGAAAATACCTAGATTTTTCAAACAGTCTGCATTAATGTCTCTCTGAGAAAATACTTAGATTTCATAAAAGGTTAAAATTGGAAGGGAGCTTAAAGTGCTTCAAAGCCAGCTTCTCATTGTGTGCACATATTTTCTCATCCAGCCTCTCTGTAATCATGTGGAACTCACTTTCTTAGAGGCACCCCATTTCAGTCTCTACCAGATTCTTTGAAATGCTAAAGCAACCTCTTAACCATTAGTACTAATTCAGCTTTCTGAAGCCACACTTAAATTGCTATTTTTTATATAATGTTACTGGATTGGTAATAAATACCTAATATATAAGAAACAATTGTAATGTATAAATATATATTAGTTTTCCTTAGACTTATATTTTTTATAAGACATTATAAATTTGATGAATCATTTTATGGTGTTTATTGTACATTTAACTTAGAACCTTAAGCACCACATCCTTTAAATAAACCTTTTTTAAAATAAAGCATTAATTAAATTAAAATGCTTTATGAATGGTAGCTTCATACAATTTAAATATTAAAATTCAGTGTTTTTGTTTGTAGCATGTTTGAATGTACAGATGATTTCAGGTGATTAAAAGTTATAAAATCAACTTTAAATGTGATATTGTTGAGTTTTTTGTTATAATCTACTTAAGATTATTTTACTATACAGTAAATTAATCAAAATGTAGCATTAAACTTTTGATAACTGAGTATTGAGTGACATAAATATACATTTCTATATTGGGCATAAGGATATATTGATTTTATTAACAGAAGTATACACAGAAAGTTCAGCTGTTCATTAACCACACTATCCAGTGTCTATAATTGATAGTCAAAACAGTAAGTTTAAGCGGGTGCTAGCTTATTTTTGTTATTTTTTTTAATGTTGGAATTTCTTAGACAAGTAAACAAGATCTTACTGAAGTTTAAAATGTGAATATATTATTAAAAGTAATGTTGGTCCTGGTAAGATTATTTTTAAGCTATAGGATGCTATAGTTGGAATATTTTGACATTTTGGTTGGGAAATTTAAACAGGAGGACATTTTTACTTATAATTGCTTTAAGTTAATGTAAGTTATTATATTTTAAAATAATTGTATAAACACGAGTGTCCTTGCCATTTGAAAATTATTTTTAAATTATGTAAAACTGAACTTCTTTTCAAAGGTGTTTTTAATGTAGTATAGAATAGAAGATTGCATGAAATCACACAAAAAGAACTCAACGTAGTGTTTTCAGCCTAATAAAAATGTTGTAAAAATACTTGTAAGCTTGAAAATCACACTAGCTATTCTTGTTTCAAATTCTGTTTAATATATTGTTCTGTATGATTTTATAATAAACAGATTACTCCTTGAACAGGAATTAAGAATAAAGCTGCCAGGAAGGGGTTTTGTTGTCAGAGTAGTTCCCGCCTCATGTTTTGTAAGAGATTTCATGGTCCCATTGTAAAGAGTAGATGATTTAAAACGTGTTCCCAAGATAAACTTTCCCATTGTCATTAATGAGGATGGATAATACTGAGTGACAAGTGCATTAGGAATGACACAGAAAGAGCTGTTAGATTTGTCAGAGCGTATCACTTCAGGCATTGACACTTGAGGACATTCTTTTTGTGGATATTTGGTTGAGGGGAGTCTGATTTAAAGATACCAAAGTTTGTGTTTGCCAATAGAAGAATGTATTTTACAATTTATAAATATATATTTTTCAGTGTTTAGAAAATATTTGGAAAGTTATTTAGATTATGTTCTTCCACATTTTAAGTTCATGCTTTTATTATATCCTAATTTCTTCCTGAGAAAGTCATCAAAACTGTAAGACCATTTGGATATTAAAATAATACCATAAAACTAAGTTCTTCTTTTAAAAGTCTTATTTCTGGAAATATATAGCTGAAGTAAGGATACTAAACATTATATACATTTTAAAAAAATATTTTACTATCTTACTCCTGTATCTAAAAGGGTACTCCTTACTCTGCATCACCTTGAGAATAAAGGTTTTGAAATAAGAAAATACATTAATTTATATTGTCTGTCTGAAAATACATTAAGAAACATGTTTTAAATATTAATCAATGAACAATTAATAACATATGATTGTTCTGGTATTTAAAGTATTTCCAAACTGTAGTATGCATCTCAGTTTCAAGTTTGAACGTGCAGTTGGTCACTTTTTTGCCTTGATTCATCTTTCATGCCGCCAACCAAATTTTGTCTCTGTGTACCTTTTTGACACTAATAATGACCAAGTCTCTGTTCATTTGAGTTCAAGATTTCCCGAGCAGCAGTTTGGAGCTGGGATAAACTGTCTGTCATGATTGCATACCGCTAATCTGTCTCAACCAAACCACCCTATGACTGAAACTATACTTGACAGTTTACCTCTTCTTGATGAGCCTAAGGTGAACATAGCTACAGACCATTCCTGGGAGGACATGGCAACTACTCCATATGCTAGGGAGGATCCTTTTATTTGAGATACAAGACTTAAACTATGCCTGTAGCAGAAGTGATTACTTAGTATAGTGAGTGAAACATTATTATATTCTTGGATGTAATATTTGATTTATTTTTAATACTTAATCTGCATTAATTTATTTTCTACATTATTTTTATTTTAACTAATAGCTACCAGTGAGCCATGTAAGATTTCAGTAACACCACCTAAAATAAATATCCTGAAGACAACTGTCTAAATTTATATAATTCTACATTTTTAAAATTTCAACTATAATACTTGTACCAGTGAACTGCATAATGTAATCTGGTGACATGTATTTCTGAATAAAAGGGAGTACTATGAAAGTAACTTAATAAACTATTTATATATATTCTTTATACCAAAAGCAGCTAAATGAAAAAAGTCTAACTTATATACTAACTCATGCTATGCAAACTGAATTTTGTGCTAAATTTTAGCTTAGGAAGTAAAATCTATGATTCATTCATCTTATCATACTGTTACTCCTCCCATCTAATTATATGATCATTAAGTGTACTTTTTTTATTATAGGATGCATTTGCATCATTTTAAAAATAAAATTGCTCACATTTTTCCTATAAGCATTTGTTTTCTAATCAGAAGAGTTCATATAACATTGCTTTATAGTAAATATTCAAAAAATTTTAAATGGTAATTATTGAATAGAGATGATCCAAAAAAGTAATTGCTTCATTTGGAAAGCAGAATTTATTTTCAACTTAGAAAACAAGCAAATTAAAATGATATTTTATATAATTTTTAAATAATTATGCTTTTTGGTTTTGGTTTTCATATAAGCTTCTTTTCAACATTCCTTTTAATATACATATATGGGTAAGCATGGTACATTAGGAATCTTTTTTAATTAACAAAAAATTAAAACAGTCATGCCTTTTAGTAAGTTATATAAAATTATCCTGAAAAATACCTTAACACCATCACATAAGGCAAAATTATTGTATTCCTCAGACCACTTTTTTACTCCACTCCAGTGATGGATTAACAGTATTTTTAATAAAATGTTCGGCAACACTCACATCACTTGTTTGTTTCATACATCACAAAGGAATAATTATTTTCCATTAATGTGCTGTAATTCTTTTTTTTTTTTTTTTTTTTGCAAGAGACAAGGGCTCGCTATATTGCCCAGGCTGGACTCAAGCTTCTGGGCTTAAGCAATCCTCCTCCCTCAGCCTCCTGAGTAGCTGAAACTATAGGTATTCACCACCACACCCAGCTATGATTTTTTTTCTTTGTTTCAGATATCAGAATGAAATTTCCTTTGCTACCATGTGTGTGTGTGTGTGTGTGTGTGTGTGTGTGTGTGTGTGTGTGTGAACCCTATAGAGAGAAAAATAAGAAATTGGTCAGATTATTAATTTCCTGATCTAGGATGAAACTATATAGTATATGTATATATATATATATACTGGGTCAGTTGAACTTATAAGGTCTAATTATGTGAGAGTGAGATCAACCATAGATATTTATTAACTAATTTAGTAAATATTTATGAAGGTATTTTAGGTAAATTTTTGATGTAGTCCAGTACTTTGTATTAAAATCCATATCCTTAATATCTGGCCTCTGGCTGCCTCTCCAGCCTCACCTCTTGTCTCAAACTTCCACTTGTAGCTTGCCTCTCACTTGCAGTCTCCTCAATGACCCGTTCTTCTGTCACTTCACGTCTTTTATAAATGCCAAAAATGCTCTCCCCTTTTCTGCAATAGATCAATCTTGCTCTTCATGTAGTCCTTCACTTAGATATTACTTCCTTAAAATGATTTTTCCGATTCTTCAAGACTAGGTTAGGTAGCCTACCTCTGTGCTCCCAGAGTAACTAATAAATTATTGTAGCACCTACAACATTATTTTAATTTCTGTTTCCTTGATGTCTGTCTTCACCGTTCTGTAAACTAGTGGCAGAAACTGTCTTTTTCTTCTCATTGATTCACCCACAGCACCTTACACAGGATTTAACACACAGTAGATATTTAATAAACATGTGGAATGAGTGAAAAACGAATGTTTAACTCTGCTAAATACCTGACTGCGTGTTTAATTAGCTCTGTATATGGTTCTAGGTTGTCTGTTCTATGGAAAAGGATATTAGTTATAAGTTCTCAAAACCCAAACTAAACTGTTTAGATTTTCCCTAATTACCAGACTATATATTATCTTTAAGGATTTATACTTTCTACTGGGATTCAGCTCCATATCAACCTGGAATTGTTTTTAAAAACACTTTAACACCTAACTCAGTCTTTCCTTCTTAGTGAAGATCTTGCTAACTCCTTCTTCACTCCACTCATCCTTCCCTGCCAATATACTGACTTTTCCTTCTAAATCTTTGGCATATGCAAAACTCAACTTTTTAATGATGAGTTTGTTATTTGATGCATTAAAACCCTGTTAAATAATTTTGATTCAAATTTAAACACATTTTTTAGTTAGCCTATATGATCTCTTCCTCTTGCCTCTATAGACATATGGTAGTGATTCAGTGTGGATACCTATCAGGATAACTAATAAGGGCCAAACCAACTGAGCATTTAAAATGTACCCTTCAAATAGAGGGGAGGTGCCAAGTTGATAACATCTTGATAACATTGGATAGTAATATCCCATGGGCTTACATATTCATTGTTCCTAGTCAATTGACATTTATATCTATTATCACTTGACTGAAACATAATTATTTTATGATAATTTGAATCATTGTTTAAAATTCAGTTTGCGAAATGTTTTGTTCCTGCCATCTTTTACCATTCTTTTAGAAGATTGGCAGCCACTCTGCTATTTAGGAAAGATGGTTTCTCCTTCTAATTGTTACATAATAAACCTCACTGTTTTCCAAATAGGAGATTCCTTCTTACTTTAAAAGAAATAATTTTATGCTAGGGACATCAAAGATGAGGACAAAAATGTCACATTGTAATTCTGTCTCCATAACACTCCACAATAATACAAAGTGAAAATTTCAAGCAAAGGGAGCCTTTTGCTTTTTCCACAGTGTCAAAAGTCATGTTTCTCAGATTTTTTCTCTAAATTAGAGTATTAAAATAACCATTTTTATATTATTTACAAAAGTAGAAAAAGAAGTAAAAGGTAAGTTCTTGAAGAAACCTTTTTTTCAGATATCTTGCTCATCATTGAGGCTATGAATAATGGATCTGAACCTATAATTATATCTTAAAATTTTATTTATAAAATATTTCCCCCAAATTTGTTCTTTTTCATAAAGTTATTTTTTTCCTAACCAAGATATGGGAATTATAGTTTCTACTTTTTATTTACTGTTAGCTATTTTAGTAGAGATTTAATTGCCTTAATCTATATGTAATGTAATGTGTTTATCATTTAGGAAACTTAAAAAAAAAAGATGGGTTAGTAATTTTGTACAATGCTATAATTACATCTTTCATCAGAATAATTATATAAAAGTAAATAAAGGTAAGGCTAAGATAATACCTAATTTAAGATGTCTTTCAACTGTCTAGTGCATATAATTAAAGATTTCAGATGGAAACTAAAGGGCCTTAGTTTCCTTTCAAATCAGCCTAATTTTCAAAATAATACCATAAAATAAGTCATAAAATGGTTTCTTTGCTTACACATTTATACACTGCATCACAGCTATCCACTTAGAAGTTTTTTGTACCAAAAAAATAATTAAGTTGTTAATGTGTCTTTACACTAAAGCACGAAACTTAAAAGATGAATTTTGTAGCTCATTTGACATGCAAGCTTGAGAGCAAAAATGATTTAACTAGCCTAGTGCCATAAGAAAGTATTTAACGTTTCCAAAGAGAAGTATATGGTTATTTCATATTACTTAGATCATTGAAAGAAAGTATCACACATTATCAGTCATTAGAAGTAAACGTCATACATTATACATAATCTCAGAGATTTAAGATACTATAGATAGCTTACTAAATTGAGACGTAAGAGTTTATGTCGTTATAAACAAGGTGTTTTTCCACTTTCCTACACTTTTTTCCAGTTTGATTAAAAGACATACAACAAAAAACCTCACCTAGCCTAGCCTAGCATCTAATAGCCCTTACAGACACACATGAATATTTAGATGCAGACCACTAAACACAGATACCAAAACCTGTATCCTCACAACAACCTTTCTAATGGCACATTGACATCTCTGGTGAGTAATGGCTGCGGCATCTCAAGGTAGAAAAGAAGCAACAAGACTTATTTGCCAAGTGACTGTGAAAAGCATTTTTCATGCCTGACTCTGCTAGAATCAGAATTCTGTGAACCTCTAAAGTAGCCATGTGACTTAAGGTTTAGCTGCTTGCAGCTAAAATAGGTCATCAAACTTCAGATCTGTTACAGTATTACGGTTCTCTCATTCCCACCAAGAACTTTGTTGTAAGCAGGAACTGGCTTTTGGCTGCTTAGTGTTCATTTTTATTTTTCTAGGGGAAACTTAGAAGGTGGATGAAGGGGCTGGGGCAGCAAGGCTGTTGACTAAATAGTCTGCTCTTCAACCCTGATTTCTAATAGGGATAGGAAAACCTCTGGATACCACCAGTAAGGGCACTCCTGGCTTTTACCAGCATGATTCCATAAAGTCTTCTCTTTTGCAGAAGTTTGTAAGAACTGTTCAAATTGTTTTGTTTATTGAAGTTACACCAATTATTACTTTTTTTAAAAATGGAGCAGTCATTTAGGACTTAGAAGTCTTTTGTTATGAGGAGATTTTGTTTTGCATTTCGTAAGGATGATATTTATTCCAGTGCTGTGAAAAACCTATATAACTTTTTAGATACAATTTTTATTGATCATATGTGAATTGAAAGATAATTCAAGCCAAACATAGTGGCTCACACCTGTAATCCTAACACTTTGGCAGGCTAAGGCATGAGTGGATGACCTGAGCTCAGGAATTTGAGACCAGTCTGAGCAACATGGCAAAACCTCATCTCTACAAAAAATACAAAAATTAGCTGGACATGGTGGTGGGCACCTATAGTCCTAGCTACTGAGGAGGCTAAGGTAGGAGGATCACCTGAGCCCAGGAGGTTGAGGCTATGGTGAGCCATGATTGTGCCACTGCACTCCAGCCTGGGTGACAGAGTGGGACCCTGTCTCAAAAAATAAAATAATAAAATAATTTTTTTTAAAAGTAATAATTCAGTAAAACAGTTATCACATGCACAGTTCACCCAAATGACTTCCATATAAGTTGATGATATTCTAAGTTTAAGTATAGAAATGTAAAACCTGGAAATTAATAAAACTATAAAGATATGACAGTGGTTTTTGGGTTTTAGTGGTTTTTTGTTTGTTTGTTTGTTTTGAGGTGGAGTCTCCCGCTGTTGCCCAAGCTGGAGGGCAGTGGCGTGATGTTAGCTCACTGCAAACTCCACCTCCTGGGTTCAAGTGATTCTCCAGCCTCAGCCTCCCAAGTAGCTGGGACAACAGGTGCACACCACCACGTCCAGGTAATTTTTGTATTTTTAGTATAGATGGGGTTTTGCCATGTCGGCCAGGCTGGTCTCAAACTCCTGACCTCAGATGATCCACCTGCTTCAACCTCCCAAAGTGATGGGATTATAGGTGTGAAGCACTGGTGGGGTTTTTGTTTTTGTTTTGAGACTGTTTCTTACTCTGTCACCCAAGCTGGAGTAGTCTCGTTATCAGTTATCCATCATAAACTCCACAGTTTGTCAAAACTTTATATGCTATAGATATGAATTATTTAAAAGAAAACACTGTTAATCTATGTTTAAACATGCTAAATATGTTTGGAATTTCTTCTGTACAATATGATGTACTAGTATTTACTTCTTAATTTTTTTGATATCTGATGAAATGCTGGTTAGCTCATGGTTACTCTCTTTAACAGAAATAGAGCAGTATTTCTTAGAAGTGCTATTCATTATAATAAAACATTCATTCAAAGTATTTCCCAAATTATAGAACTCCTTATTTATTAAGATATAACTGATTGTTTCAGATTGCCTTGGTCCACAGGAAATGTATTATGTGCCCATAAAAACAAACCACATTATGACCTTTGGTGGCATCCTGCATGGAGAATACCATTAGCACTTCATCAGTCTGTTTACAGCATTTGAGAAATTAGGGTCATTGGTATTGTTTTCTGTTAGAAGTGAATAGGACAAAATCTGTGGAATCTCTTGAATTTTTTTAATAAAGCATCTAATAAAATATTATTTTGTAAACCTCTGAGAACATTTTAAATATTGTAAGCATTATAGAAAATTTTATTTAATAAAGGATTCACACCAAAACATTACAGACACATTTTTTGCTAACAAAATGCGGAAAAGATTGCTCTCAAGTTGTGTGTTTAATTGCTTGCATCCTCTTGGCAACTTTATAGGAAAACCTTTAAGTGTGATGCTACCAGTCATCACCATGTCTTCAGTTGACACATTTTGTTAAATAACAGGTAGAAAATAAGGAAACATGTATTTTCATCTAATTTGAATAGAAGTCTATAGTATGAGTATATTTGGAAAGCTGTGCCAAAACAGTAGGAAAAGGAAAATCTCATTTTTGAAACTTGAAAGAGTTACCATTTTAGCTTGACCTATCAACCATTTCTTCTTCATTTTACCAGTTGTACATTTTAGGCTTGGGAATACATGGAGATAAAACCTTCTTCCCTACAACACTGCAGTCTTCATGTAAGGCCTGTTTGAAAAATGCCAGGGCATGGCTTTTCTCTCAAACCTGAAGGTACTGATAAAGTTAAACTTACTCAAGAACATGAATTCTGACAGAATTTACATTTAAGAACTGAATTAACATTCTGTCCATATTAGTAAAACAAAACTGAGTGTTACCTCTTTATATAATAGCAGTAACAATGTCTTCATTAATTCAGGTTTCTAGTACCTAGTTAAAAAAAGACACACACTTGGACTGTAAAGTGTGCAGTATGTTTGTATACAATGTAGCAGTAACAAAGCTTTGGAAATTATGGAAGCTAAATGCTTGGTTACCGCTGTAACCCTTTTTTTTTTTTTCTATTTTATTGCTAATACTACAAAAAGGCAGTTGTTTCTCCATCTAGTTTCCTTGGCATATACATTATTAGCACATAGGAAAAATCATCACTTTCAGAAGTGAAGAGTTAAGGACAGGACGGGGAAGAGATTGTGACAGATTGAATTGGCAGAATTGTTGCCCCCAAAAGTCATGAAAAGGAGTGTAATAGAGCAATTAATACATTTAATCTTTTTAAAAATATATTAAGCATATACAGTACTAAAGTGATGATGTAGGCACTGTAGGACATGCAAATGCTATGTATGGTTTCTTTTCTCACTTAACCTCTTAGATACTTATACTGTGGGAGTTATGAAAGAAGTCCCTTCCCTCTAAAACTCTGGTTATACAATCTTTTTCAGGTGTTTATAGGAAGATTTTTATAGAAGAAAACAGTTACTATTTACCCAACATTCAATCTGACAGAAAATCCTGTTGGCTTTGCTTTAAAATATATTCATAATTTAAACAGTTTTACCACCTCAAATGATACCACTCAGTCCAAGCCTCCTAACTAGATTTCTTCTTTTAACCCTGACCTCCTTCAGTCTGTTCTCATACAGTAGCCAAGAGGATGATTCTTTTAAAACAGGAGACAAATCATGTCATTTCACTGCTCAGAACTCTCTGTTGATTATTCATCTCATTCAAGTCCTTGAGTGGCCACCAAGACCCTACGTGACCTGGCTGCCTTTACTCTCTGATCTCATTTTTTATTCCTCTCCCACCATTTACTCCATTTTAGCCACACTGGCCTCCTTGCTTGGACACGCTAAGCCTCAGGGCCTTTGCTGAATGTTTCCTTTGCCTGAAATGTTATTCTTTCTGATATTTTCATAGCTAACTTCCTCAATGCCTTCAAATATTTGTGAATATATCACCTTCTTACTGATGGTTTCCTGACTATCCTTTTCCAAGTAGCGATCTACCCCCATTCTGCCATTCCCAATCACTCTTAATCTGCCTCATGTTTTCCCATAGCACTCACTATCTTCTAATATGCTGTATAATTTTCATATCTGTTATGTTCACTTTCTATCTTCCTGTACTAGGATGTAGGTTTCACAAGAACAAGGATTTTTGTCCATTCCGTTCTCTTTAGAACAGTGTCTTAAACATGATAAGGTGTTCAAAAAAGTAAAGTTTGTATGTCTCAGTTTCTCTCAAATTGTTTCCTCTCTTCTTCCCTATCTAAATTATATACAAGAATGAATGAGTTTGGAAGCTTATACTAGTTGAAATAATACTATTTATTGCTATTATTTAGTAGGTACTAAGTGTTAGACACTGTATAGGTACTTTGCTGGTATTATCTCATTTAATCCTCACAGCTAGTTCTCAGAGTCAGATAAAGAGGCTTAGAGAGGTTAAGTTATTGGCGCAAAGTCATATATCAAATGAATGGCTAAGCTCCAATTCAAGCCTGTAAGAGACTCCAAAGGCCAAGCCCTCTTTGTAGCTTTTGGGTTATGGCCAAGTTTAGCAAGTTTATTCAATATCAGTATTTTTATTTTTATGTAAATCATTTTTTAAAACCATGTACCTCCTCACACATATTTTGATACAAAATTTTCTGATATAAGTTTAAATAGTGACTAAGGGTATAATTTCTGACCTATTAAATATATGCTTTAATGTATTTTCATCCAAACCATGATACAGGCTTAAGTCATTCAATTAGTAGAAAAGGTTTATAATATAGTCTAATTGGCATTGTCAAATTGATGAGTACAAAGTCCTACTTCATTTTTAAATTCTAATTAAACAGTTTCTAGGAGAATCTCCTCACTTTCTGTTGCCATGAGGGTGACCCATGGTCATTATGAAACAAAATGCAAGCCCCTTTAGTTCATCTGTTTTGCAATTATGGGACTTTCCCTTAGGAGCAATGTACCACACACTATGGTCCAGGGTGGGTGAGAGCTATGCCTTCTTTTGCCAAGTTCAATTAAGTGGGAAAGGAGAACTTACAGACATCAGTACGTTTTCAAGTAGATTAATTTTAGAAAAGAATAACTATGGAAACTAAAGATCTCAAAACTGAATTCTTTTGAAACTGCCCGTGCCCACATAGCTATTGGAAAGTGTAAAACTCAAAGGGCATGCATTTTTTTAGTTTTAAGACCTCTGCTTATACTGTGTAGTACATTGAAATTTAGAAAATACTCCCAAGTTTTTTCATGGTTATAGTAGTTTACTAAAAATGTCAACTTGCATTATAATCTGCAAAAATAGGTCTTTAGGTTATGCCAATGTGATTTAAGAAAAAAAAAAAAACAAGAGTGGAATGAAATACTTGACACTAATGTAAACTAATTAATTGACTTTTTAAAGTGTTTTTAAAAGGCTTACAGAAAAATTGAGAGGAAAATTTAGAGTTCTCATATACCCATCCACTCATTCCTCAGTTTCCTCTATTATTAACATCTTGCCTTAATGTGGAATATTTGTTACAATTGGTGAGCCAGTATTGATACATTATTATTGACTAAAGTCCATACTTTACACTAAGAGTCACTCTGTTTTGAGATTCTTTGGGTCTTGACAAATGTATAATGACGTGAATTCCCATCACAGTATCATATGGAATCGTGAAACTATCCTACAAATCCCGTTCTCTACCTGTTCATCCTTCTCTCCCTCCCATTTTCTCCCTCCCTAGTGCCTGACAACTGTTGATCTTTTTGCTGGTTGAATAAACAATTTTTGCCTTTTCCACAATGCTATGTAATTATATAGTTTGTAGCTTCTTCATATTGGCTTTTTTCCCTTAGCAATATGCATTTAAGGCCAGGTACGGTGACTCATGGCTGTAATCCCAGCACTTTGGGAGGCTAAGGTAGGTGGATGGATTAAGGTCAGGAGTTTGAGACCAACCTGGACCATAAAATGAGACTCCTGTCTCTACAAAAAAAAATTTTTTTAATTATCTAGGTGTGGTGGTGTGCATCTGTGATCCCAGCTACTCAGGAGACTGAAGTGAGAGGATCACTTGAGCCTAAAAGGTTGAGATTGCAGAAGTTACACACCACTGCACTCCAGCCTAGGTGACATATCAAGACCCTGTCTCAAAAATAATAATAATAATTTTTATTTATTGCATACATATATGTATATATATGCATGTGTGTGTATGTATGTGTATGTATATGCATTTAAGGTTCTTCAGTGTCTTTCTGTAGCTTAATAACTCTTTTCTTTTAGTGCTAAATAATATTCCATTGTATGGGTATACCATAGTTTGTTTATTCATTCACTTACTGAAGAACATCTTGGTTGCTTCGAAGTTTTGGCAATTATGAATAAAGCTATTGATATAAACATCCATATTCAGGTTTTTGTATGAACATAAATTTTCAACTCATTGGGTAAAAATCAAGAAATGTGATTGATAGATTATATAAAAGCATGTTTTGTTTTGTAAGAAATTGCCAAACTGACTTCCACAGTAGCTATACCATTTTAAATTTCCACCAGCAATGAATGAGAGTTCCTGTTGCTCTACATCCTTCCCACATTTGGTGTTACCAATGTTTTGGATTTTAGCCATTTTTCTAAAATCTAGAAAATAAGAGTAGCACCTCATTATTGTTTTAATATGCAATTTTCTAGACATATGATATGGAACGTCTTTTTATATGTTTATTTGCCATCCATCTGTCTTCTTTGGTAAATTGTCTATGCACATCTTCTGCCCATTTTTAAATTAAGTTGGTTTTGCTGTTATTGTTGGATTTTAAAAGTTCTTTGTATATTTTATATACCATTTGTTTCTTCACTATATTCTTGTGACCATATCAAATCCAGTTGACTAGATTCATGTGAACCATTTACCTATTTGTCTGTTCCATCACCAGTGCCACATGTCTTGATTTATGGTAGCTTTATATTAAATCTTGAAGTCAGGCAGTATAATAGTTTGCTAGTGCAGCCAGAACAAATACCACAGACTTGCTGACTTGAACAATACAAATTTTATTTTCTTACAGTTCTGGAGGTCAAAAGTCTAAGATCAAGATATCAGCAGGGTTAATTTCTTCTGAGGCCTCTCTGCTTGGCTTGTAGATGACTGTTTCTCCCTATGTTTTTTCTTTGTTAGCTGAGTTTAAATTTCTTTTTCTCATAAGGACACCAGTCATATTGGATTAGGGCACACCCTAAAGATGTCGTTTTAGCTTACGTCCTTCTTAAAGAACTTATACCCAAATATGGTTACATTATGAGATACTTTACCTAAAAACTTTAGCATATAAATTTTGGAGGGACATAATTCAGCCCATAACAGATAATTTCAGTCCTGCAACTTTGTTCTTCAGTATCATGTTGGCTATTATGGGTCTTTTACCTTTCCATATAAACTTTAGAGTCAGTTTGCCAATATCCATAAAATAACTTGCTTGGATTTTTATTTGGATTACTTTGAATTTATAGATCAAGTTGGAAAGAACTGAAATCTTGACAGTATTGAGTCTTTCATTCCTAAGGCTGGGTCTCCCTGGAGTTTTGTCCATCCTAATGTCCAAAGCTTCCAACAGTTTGTCTTTTACAGTTTAGATTTTCCAATTCTTCTGGTACTGGTTCCTGCAGAGATTTTTTTCTCTCGGGCTTTTACTTGGGTAACTTGTGATTCTCTGTATCCACCCGTCATCTCTACAGTTGTAGAGAGCAGTGGTTTTCCCTGTGACCTCAGTTCTCTGATGGAGCTAAGATTTGTTGATTTTTCAGTTTGTTCAGTTTTTTACTTGTGGAGACATGAATGGCAACTTCCAAGCTCATTAAATCCAGGACTGGAAACCAGAAGTCTCCAATGTACTTTTTATTATTGCAACATCATCATGAAGAAAATTAAGCACTTATTGGTTCTTTACTATACAGAAGGAATTGAGTTAGATATAATACATCTTGAAACAGGCAAGAATCCCATTTTGCTAAAATGATATTTATGAAAATATTTCTGCACTTGCATCATTAGTTTTTGAAGCATATTTACCCTAGAGCGTTGGTTTGCAAAATACTGGGGCCCTAGTGGTTCCACAGAAGATCCTCCAGAATTGCTGGTTTGAGTTTGGGATAGGGGTTGTGGAGGGGTATAAGCAAGAAGGAAGCAAAGGGCAAAGAAAACACTTATCCTTGGTTGAATCAGAGCATGTGTTTTATTTGTTTCATACGTATCATTTGAAGTAACAGTTTGACAATTAAAGTATGTTTAAATCCACTGCCTTTGAGTGTTAGAGAATGTTGTATGTAATAGAGAAGATTGTATTTAATCTTCTAAAGTTGTATTCAATAGACTGCACAGTAGATGAACCTACATCTTGAAAAGTTTCTTGGAAGAGCTTAGTAATGAAAATGTTAAAGAAGAACTCTAAGGTATACTCATTTTATTTAATGTAAAGTGATAATACTTTGCATTACAGAGTTGAAATAAAACTCTCTTAGGGACTGTAAAAACTCAATTTAAAATATAATTAATTCATTCTGAGGACCTCAGATGTTCCCAAATTGAATATTTTGAGGTATTAATTAGCTGATATATCAAAAAAGATAAAGTATGATCATACCTTTATTAATCTGAGATTTTCATTATTAAACTTATAAATGTCAGTATATCCTGACTCATTAATAACAGTTGAAATTAGCTAACTTGATGACTTCTATTTTTGTAAAAATTCACACTCACATACTTAGATTTTTTTTTTTGAAATCTAACTTTTTATTATGAGGGGAATTAAGGATAGGTCTGAAGATTTCAGGCTTTCCTCCTTCTGAAATATATATTCAAGCTGACAAGAGAAAAACATTTTAAATTCATCTAGCAGTCATATATAATTAGGCTTGGTTCTACATTATGAGTGGGATTCCTGGAAGGGCAGCGAAAACAGGGTTTGGTTTGTTAGGTGCACAAACTTTGCATCATACTGTATAGAATTGTTTGTAAACGTGCATAGCACAGTAAAGTATGCTTAGTCTAAATCTGTTCAGAAAATTAGACACCTGCTATGTATAAAGTGAATAAGTAAAACACCATTTTTCCACCAGAAAAGTGAATACAATAATTAGATAGATGTGCAAAAATCAATACAGGGCAAAATATCCTAAGTGTAATAAAGAAGTATAAAATGCTATGAGACTGAAGGAGAGAGATGTTATATCTGTTTGAAGGCAAATTAGATGACGATTGAAAGGGAAAGTAGCATTTTTTGATGATCTGGAAGAACATGGACAGAAGATACATCAGTGAGGAAATGGTTAGGGTGCATGTAGAAGAAAACTAATAGGCACTTGAAGAAATAGGCCTTTATATTTCAAACAGAACAAGTCTAAAGGTAAGCAGATACTGATGTCAGTTTAGTGCTTCTGTAATTTCAGTGTCCCATCCAACTGTGCAACAGTTTCAGCAGAGATATTGACAAATCTAAGAGAGGTTTAAATGAAGAGCTGTACTTGATACTTGAAGTTTGCCGGGATCTGAATGGTGAAAGAGGAGGAAGAATCATAGATCACTCAAGGCTGTGAAATTAGTGGCCCTTTAATAAGACTCATAGGTGTTATGTTTGCCTTCCACACTAGCTGCTATTGTTAGAAAGGTGCTGAAGCAGTAAGTCTGGTAACACTACTTTGGTCACGTTTCCAGGGTGCTTAATTCCTTTGCCTGTGCTGAGATCTCACATACGTATTCAGAGCTGACCTCAAATCTCACCTACTCCCTGAGCCTAGCGTGACAGTTGCATTACAAACTGATGTTTTTTGTATTTGTAAAGTTAGCACACTGGCATTTATTGTTCAGTTCTCTCATTTTTGTACATTTTGTACCATACTGTATTACCTCAAGTTGAGTAAGTATAAGAGATAATACCATGTGCTAGGCCTTTTGTGAGGATGCAAGTATGTATTAACACCACTCCTGCCCATGAAGAGCTCATAGTCTAGTAGAAAAAACTGACATATAAACAACTGTAATAGAAATTATACTGTTGAAATTTCAAATTGGCAAACTGAGTGTATTATTTGGAATTTTACTCTAGGACAGATGAAACAGGCTCAAGCTCTTCTAAATTTTGTGAAACACCAATGAAATTTTCCTTTGTGAACATGTAAATCCATCATCATTTCTGCAAGTTCCAAGACATTAATTAAAATTAATGTTCTAGATGAATTAAAATTATGGTCTATTCAGATAATTTGCCAAACATCTATTTGAGAACCTGCTATGTAGGGGGTGCTAGAGATACAAAAATAAGACATTGTTTCTATTTTAAAGAATTCATAATTTAATAATAAAGAGATTTCTTCCATCTGTACTATAGGATAAATTCAATTAGCTAGATATAAATTTCCAAAATTGCTAAGAAGTAGAAAAGATCACTTGGTAGATACGATGTAAATGATTATTAAATGAATGAACAATAGGAATTGTAGACTTGAGGGGAAGGAAAGAAACATTACTGAATGAACTTTTTCAGTCCTCCTTTGATGTCAACATGGTTTTGATTATCACAATGATTGTCAGTAATATTTAATGCATGAGGCTAGGGTATTCTGGCATTCAACAATGCTCTGCAAAGTCCTACCCAATGAAGAACCGCTACATCATGCACAGCTTTGAAAGTCTGACTAAAGCTACTACAAACATAAATTGGTGTGTCATTTCTTCCAAAGTTTATGTTTATAACCAATGCAGTCCCTATGAAAATCCCAGCATAAATTTTGTAAAATAAAAAAATGCAAAGGACATTGCAATAAAGGATAATCTTTATTTATGTATATATATATTTAAAGATGGGGTTTCACCATATTGGTCAGGCTGGTCTCAAACTCCTGACCTCAGGTGATCTGCCCGCCTCAGCCTCCCAAAGTGCTAGGATTACAGGTGTGAGCCACCGCGCCTGGTTTATTTATTTATTTTTAAACAGTATCTCCCTTTCCAGGCTGGAGTGCAGTGGATTGGTCTTGGCTCTCTGCAACCTTCACCTCAGGATTCAAGTGATTCTCCTGCCTCAGCCTCTCAAGTAGTGAAATTACAGATGTGCACCACCACCCTGGCTAATTTTTGTATTTTTAGTAGAGATGGGGTTTCACCATGTTGACCAGGCTGGTCTTGATCTCCTGACCTCAAGCTATCCGCCCATCTCAGCCTCCCAAAGTGCTGGGATTAAAGGCATGAACCACAGTACCCGGCCCCAAAAAATAATCTTTACACATGGCAAAGCTGGAGGACTACCCTATATCAAGATTTATGGTATTTACACAGGACAGATCACAGTAACCAAACAGCACAGAAAAGAGTCCAGAAACAGACCCACACTTATATGAGCACCTGTGACTTATGCCAGAAATAACACTGTAGTACAGATGGGGAAGGATGTGCTTTTCAATAAATAGTACTCAGTCAACAGGTATCCCTATGATCCATATGAAAAACAAAAGTAAATCTTGACCCCTTCTTCACATCGTAAACAAAAATCAATTCCAGGTGGACTGCAATCCAATATGAAAGACAAAACAGTAGACTTTTAGAAAGAAGCACAGGACACTGCCTTAACAGGGAGTGTCTGGAAGGGAGCCGAGGGCACTTCCAAAGGGCTGCTGATATTCTTGATTTTTATCTTACTAAACAAATTATAAGATGATTTCAATATATGTCCCCATGCAAGCATACACTGGTACTTTAAGACATAACACTGAAAAGCTGTTACAGGAAGTTATGCAGAAAGAAAGGATCATAATAGCAAAGGAAGTTTAATTGACAAAAGATAACTAAAATTACTGAATAATTTATCCAACCTGTGCATTTTTTTTACTCTGTATTTCCAATTACAAGTTAATTGAAATGGGGTTCAATGCAATAGTGCAATTACTTAGAGAACAGTGTAGTAAATTGCAAATTTGTAACAGAAGAATTGAAACTTAACAGATTTGGATCCAAACTTTAATAAATTAGTGAAGACGTATGAAATGTGAGACTTAATGAATTTTATTAATAAAGTTTATTTTTAAAATATTTCTTCCATATATGTTGTTAAATGATTATAGCACATTAATACTTTTATGAATAAAAGTTATATGTTGAAATTGTCTTTTCAAGGGGTTACCACACAACTTCTCTGTAATCTCTTATAATACAGTTTTCTTTTCTAAGCTTCTACTAGGCTTTATGACTTAGTCAAAATGAAAGCCAAGCTCACCTGTGAAATATATATACATTTTATATATTAGTAATCTACTATTTATGTTGTCATGTTAGCCCTAATACAATTAAGGTTATCACCCTCTTTCTCTAATCAATACAGTCAATACCAAGAAAGTGTAGTCTGTTATTATTTATCCTGACACTAATTTTTTTTTTTTTTTTTTTTTTTTGGAGACCGAGTCTCACTCTGTCACCAGGCTAGAGTTCAGTGGCATGATCTTGGCTCACTGCAGCCTCGATCTCCCAAGTTCAAGCGATTCTGCCTCAGCATCCAGAGTAGCTGCAACTACAGGCACCACACCCAGCTAATTTTTGTATTTTTAGTAGACACAGGGTTTCACCATGTTGGCCAGGATGGTCTCCATCTCTTGACCTTGTGATCCACCCACCTCAGCCTCCCAAAGTGTTGGAATTATAGGCATGAGCCACTGTGCCCGGCCTCTGAAACTAATTTTTATTCTAGACTCTACCTGTACCATATTTCTGATTTTTCATGATCTTCTGGGTTTAGTTTTTTTTTTTTTTTTTTGGTATAGAATATCTTCTAATCTTAATTATCTTAAATACAAACATATTCACTATAATTAGATGTAAGCATCTATTTTATTAAGACTTCAGATTAAACATGGATAAAAGAGGGAAGCCCTCCAAGAGAGGCAGATCATAATATGATTATTGTCTAACAATTTTGGATTCTCTCCCATGGGTAATGGGGAGCCATTAAAGTGTTTTATGTAGAGATTATCAGTCAGATTTGTGTTTTAGAAATATCACTCTGGGTTTGGTGCAGTGGCTCACAAGTGTAATCCCAGCATTTGGGGAGGCCATGACAGGCAGATCACTTGAGCCCAGGCGTTCAAGACCAGTCTGGGCAACATGATGAAGGCCCACCTCTACAAAAAATTAGCTGGGCATGGTGGTGCACACCTGTGGTCCCAGCTACTTGGGAGGCTGAGGTGGGAGGATCACTTGAGCCGGGGAGGTGGAGGTTGCAGTTAGCGGAGATCACACCGTTGCATTCCTTGCCTGGGCAACAGAGTGAGACCCTGCCTAATTAAAAAAAAAAAAAAAAAAAATCACTCTGGCAGGAGTATGAAAAGAGATTGGAGCAGGGTGGGGTTGGTGACAAGACTAAAGGCCAAGAGTTCAGTTAAAAAACTGTTGCAGAAGCCAGGTGATCATCATCAGCACCATCACCATCATCATAATGATTAAAAATGAGATAAAATCAACAGAACTTAGCTATTTAGTAAGAGAAAAGGAGGAGTCTAAACTGGCTCCCAGATATCTAATTTGAGTGATTAGATGGGGTTGGTGTCTTTCATTAAAATAGGGACCATAGGAAAAGGTACAGTTTGGGACATACAGAAGAGGACATGTAGGTATATATAACATTTAAACATTTGGATGTGTGAATTTGTTCCAGGGAGATACATAATTCAGAGATGTAAATTTGGGAATCATATAGCTGGTAGTTGAAGACATTAGAATATGTAAGATCAAAAAACGTTTAGATTCAAAAGAGAAGAAGGCAGAAGATTCATGTGGAGTGGTCTCATGGAAATTGAGGGAAGAGAGAATTTTAAGAGAATAATGAATGATGCCAAATGCATTCAGCAATGAATAGAAAGTCAACAATTGACTCATACTAGAGAAGTCTATTACATTTTGCAATATGAGGCTTATAGGTGACCATCGACCGAGAAGTATAGGACTCAAAACCTTAATTACATGTAGTTGATTAAAGATTGAATGGCTTTTGCAATTTCTTTGAAAGTATAAAAAGTGAATGGGAGGTAAGGAAATAGAGACAGCAAGTATCAACTCTCTATTCCAGATTCTTGAGAATGAAAGAAAGGAGAAGGAAAGAATAATAGACATGGGTGCAGGATAGATAATTTTTCTATTCTTTTGCTTTTCTCCTTGTTCCTTGATTAAAATGTTGCTTTTGATTGCATTTTCACGAGTTAATGTTAAACTTTGTGTTTCTCTGTAATTAATCATCCTATAATATTTTTGTTAATGGCATAAGTTTTAAAAAAATCTGGGTTACCCCAAACCAAATTAAGTACAAATAATAAATTGTATGATTTCCATGAATGCACAGGATTAAAAAATATTTATGACAGAAATATGTAAAATCACGATTGAATAAAAGGAAGACGTTGACAGCGTGTTGGATAAATGTGAGATATCTTAACAAATGATTTTTAAATGAGGCCATCTGTTAAAGCTTGCTGATGTTCTGAGTCTGGAGCAAGAGGTTATTTATGTTTTCACGCAAATCAGGCTTTAACCAAAATACTTTGGAAAAAACAGATGCCTTAGAGAAATTCATTATTCCTAAAATAATTACAACCTTCTAAATGTTAACATCCCTTTCCACAAAGAATGGTGTTATGCTAATGCTGTTTATATATATGCATGTGAAATTATTGTATCATTTGCTGTAATGCAAGGAAATGGTTTCTCCCTATCCCCACCTCCATCCTCACCCCTGAGAGATACATGCCTGCTTACCACGACCAATTTTCTACTTATTTAGCTAAAAATAATTGACCTTTGAAAGTCATAACCCAAGTAGTTGAATTTGAACTAAAATCTAAAGATAAACCTAATTTTCAGGCATTCTTTCCTCCCACCCTTTTGATCTTTTTGACCCTCACTGAGTCTTACCATGTATATTGGAGTAGAGGAAATTTCATAATAGAATACAGTACTATGTCATGTTTCATTAATGTCAAGCATTTCATGTAGTAAATAGAACAAGAATGTACCACTTTGTATAATATTTAAAATCTATACAGGACAGTACTTGAGTATACACTCAAGAAATATAGAATTACTAATACTATATTAGAAAATGAACTTCCAATATTGCTATTATTTTACTAATATGCATAGTCACTGACCTGTGAAGAGTGAACAGTATATAGAAGTGCCGAGAGATAGAAAACTATGAGGGTCCCTAACTTCTACATACATATTAGATTAATTTGAGCCTACATAAAAAGAGAACAAATTTACAAGGGTTAGAGGGGGAAAATGAGGGGACTTCCTGGTTGTGGCTTTTATCATTGAGAGGTAAATTAGATCTAGACTAATATATTTGATTTCTGTAATTTATGGGAATTTGATAATTTTGTCATTGAGTGGAATGCTGAACAAAATTCCTATGGCATATAAGCACCTTGCATAGGGTTCACTTTAATGCCTTGAGAAGCTTTTAGGCATAGACTATTTAGTATACTGATTAACGTATGATTAATTGTTAATTGGTATCTTGTCCTATGAGAGTGTGTTTAGCTTGAATAGGTTCATCTTTACTTTGAAAACAGTAGCAAGCTGGGTACAGTGGCTCTCACCTACTGAGCAGTGAGAGGATCACTTGAGGCCAGGAGTGGAAGACCAATCTGGGCAATATAGCAAAACCTCAATTCTACAAAAAATTTTTAAAACTAGCCAGGTATGGTGGTCCATGCCGGTAAGTCCCATCTACTTAGAAGGCTGAGGCAAGAGGATCACTTGAGCACAGGAGTTTGCGGGTCAGCAGTAAGGTTTGATTGTGCTACTGCACTTCATCCTGGGCAACGAAACGAGAACCTGTCCCAGAGAGAGAGAGAGAGGGAGAGAGAGAGAGAGAGGGAGAAATGGCTAGCACACTGGGTGGATGTTGTGCATTTCTTCTTCCCAGCTGCTCTCTGGGTTGATGCATTTGTCCAAATGGAGGGTGGAAGAAAGACTGGAGAACAACATTATGTGAAAGCCCCTAAATAGGAAGTCGGTGGACACTGTTTTCCTGTCTTATGTTCTATGTATTGTATAAAGTAGTATGGCACAGTGATTTAGAATGAGGCTCTGTAGTTCAACAACCTGAATTTGAAACTTGACTCTACCACTTATTGGTTGTGTGAGCTCAGCAAATAATGTCTTTCTGCTTCAGTTTTCTCTCCTATTAAATTAAGACAATAATAGCATCTTTCTCATAAGGTGGTTGTTGTGGTGGTGATAGTGGTGGTTTTTCACACAGGCAAAGAGGCATTGCTAATGGAAACCTGGAGAAGTGCTTATTAGCAGACAATAACCCTGTTCTTCACCATCCTCCATATACCAGGGAAATATTCATGGTCCCTGTGAAATGGACCCAAAATAATATTACTCTATGGAAGGAAGAAAAAGAAAATAACATGTGTTTCGTATGCATTATCTCATTTAATCCTTAGAATAATTCCTTCAGAATAAATATTATTAGTTGATTTTTTCATGTGAAAGACGTGAGGCTCAAGAGAGTGCCTACACAAGATCAAATGTCTGCTGAATAGCAAAGCCAAGATTCAGTCAGAGGAGTAGCTGACTCAAAAGCCCATCTGTTCCACCTCATTCTACTAGCTAAATTGCCAACATTTGGGGCATAGCTGTTTTCCTCCTTTTCTAGATGTGGCAAATTAAAAGAAACCTGTGCCACAATTTAGTCCATCTGCCTCACCTTCCTTCAAGTGAGAGGGAACATACACAGTAGAATCTCAAATAATGTTTGGTCACTGACTGGTCAAATACTCTTTCTTTTTCTTAAAAAGAAAATATACATTTTATATCTGTAATATTGCAATGGATTATTTGTACTAAAATGTGAGTTTCTTCTATAGCTTTGTGGAAAGTAAAATTCAAACTTCATATGTGAGACACAGTTACCCAATTTAATCTTTATCCTCTTACACTGAATTTACAAAATCTGAGTTAATAAAAAAGCATAATTTTGTTAGCTTCCTACTCTCATTTTATTTTGATCTTTCTTATTTCTTTAAAAAAAATTTGGCCCTGAAAATCTTGCCTCTGGCCAAAAACAATAAAATTCTTATCTAGTAATAACAAGTCATTACTAGTAATAGTTGAGATTTTCTTTACTGAGAACTTAGTTTCATGTGAGTTTTTTTTCCTTTTTTTTTTTTAAATACCCAAAAAGCAAAGACAAATCATGTCTTTCTTATTCAAGGTCTTTTAAAGGTGTACTTTTTTGGCTGTTTGCACTACTTCTTGGATTTCAGTCAGTTTAGAGACGATTTTATACTTACCCAGATTTCCTACATTAAGACTTCAAAAGTCTTAACATTAAAGAATAGCTGCTTCTGTCATTTCACATAGCTCAGAGCAAAGCAAGTTAGTACAGACAATTTAAATGATACCCCATCACAGGTACCTTCACTTTCATTGGTTGCTTTTTCAGAATACCTATTTTGTTATGTACCTTATGAATTTAAAACATAACTAAAGATGAATTTCTTAATATGTACCTTATGTTTTCTGAGCCTGGAAATTAAGGGAAAAAATGATGAAGCCATGTTACATAAGTATTTAATTTTTTTTTAATCTGGGATAGTACTATGGTAATTAATGCTTATTTTATGCAAAGTAGACTGTATCTGTTAACGGACACATTACTGTCAAGAAAATATTACTTGTCTTAATTATCAGTAATGAAGCAGGGATAAGCTGCTCACTTAGATATAATATATCTAATGACCTTTTCAGTTAGAGGTTGTGATGAAAGGTATCAGTTTCACAAATTATGCTTCATTCAGCTTCTGGCCTTTGTGTAGATTAATGTTTTGTGGATGAGTTTTAAAGTCAGGCATAAATTGTGTATGGTGTTTAAAATTGATTTAGTGTCTTGCTTTTAGTACATCATTTTCTCATTTATAAAGCCTCAATTTTATCTTCGAGCTTAAAAGATTAATCCATGGTAAATTTAGGATTGCCTTACTGCCAGTGGTTTTTTTTTAACCTTACCAAATAGAATGGTACATATATTTCCACTTGTTTAACTAAAGGACATACTTAATGACTGAAGTTTCTGATTTCTGAATTTAAGACAATAAGCACAAGGTTTACAATAAAAAATTTTGAACCAGGAATATAAATATTTATCATACCACTTTTCCTAATTAGATATCCCCAGATGACACAAAGCTGATTTTTCATCCCAAGACGACACATGGCTGGTGATTTTGATAGAATTTATGATATCTCTTAATATTAACTTTGCACTGAAAAATAAATATGATATTGAAACATCATTAAAGAACTCATAGATTTGGCCTTATTCAGACCAGTAGGAGAATTGCCCCCATGTTTTAAGTAACTAAGTAAGGATTTAAGCATTTTGTCTGTGCAACAGAACAGTGAGACAAAAGGTGGTTTTCACATTTTTAAGCTGTGAAACTCTGAGAAACTTCTTACTCAAAAGTCCAATAAAGAAATCTAATAATATTGGAGCAGCTCTGGTTGAACTAGAAAATTTCTAAACTAACTTGAAGGAATCCAGGGCTGTCAAGGAGCAGGGTTTTTATACTATAATCCTGATAGTTATATTATTATGTAGCCCAAATATTAGAGTTGGGGAGGAAAGTACAGACCATGTTTTTCAGACTTTCATGTTAATGGCTAGGATATCTAAAGATACAATGTAACTAGCCTAAGTTAATATGGTCACTAAGTGATATGATCTAGAATCCAAAGAAAAGTACTTCTAGTGATAGAATCTTTTCCCTACTACTATAAATAATGAATTTTGAAAACTATTTAAAGAACAGTTTCTGAATAGACCTAATCTTTGTGTAGAAAAAAGTAGGCCATCAATTTTTCATTTGCAAGGGCATAGTAAAGTCCTAGCTACCCCAGCACGTTGACTCTTTACTTCTTGCCCTCTTGCTCATTTTGGAAGAGTACAGAATGACAGGTGCCAGTTCTCTACCTTGGCTTTGCAGAAAAGCAAGAAAAGTTCAGCAAAACAGGAGTTTTCCTGTGCTACACTGAATTCCGGTTCCTCCAAGGTGTATTCACACGTGATGTTGCCTGCGTTTGGAGCAACAGCCCCAATCTAACAGCCCCTCCGCCTCCTACAACTGTGGTCTCAGCCAAACTAACATCTGTGTATCCTTCAGACTGCAGTGTAAATGTCACTGTTTCCCTCAGGGCTTCTCTGATCTATCCACACCAAGTCTAGATTGGATACCTCCGTTTATGCTCTGGTAGCATCCTATACTTTCTCTATCATAGCAGTAACCACACTACATTGCAATTACTTTTATCATTCCCTACTTACATACTCAATTCCATAAATAGAGACCACGAGTGTCTTGCTCATCATTGATTCTCCCAAACCTAGCAGCATTTCTGACACAAGGCTTGTACCCCATGTTTATTAGAGAAGGAATGAAGGGACATAGACTCTCCACTGCCCACTTAAAGGAGTAACATGCTGAATGGAATGAATCTGAAACTGGTTTCTTGTGAACAGCTGCTGATTTCCTGCGTAACTTTAGAAGAGTTATCTCGAGGTCCTAGTTTCCCTTTCCAGTAGGATAATAATACCTCCAGTACCTACCTTTTGTGTTTCTTGTATTATAAGTGGGTTTTCTCTACGTCAGGGCTTTCATTTCAGTTTCTGAATTATAAAGGAAGAGGAAGGCCTGGTTTTTTTGTTTGTTTTGAGACCAGATTAAGGAAGCTTCTCTCAAAAGCAAGTTCTTTAAAACCATCTTACTAAAATTCTAGGTCCTAATAAATGGGAAAATGGGCCACCTCCTTCATTTACAGATAATCTTATGAACTTTTAATGATGACATTCTACAAATAAAGTATTTGTGGTCATTCTTGGGAACTTCAGGACTTTATTTCTTGCTTTTATCCTTGAGAAAGGTACTTATACAACTCATAATTTAACATGTATACCATGTGGTCAGGACGGAATTATTGTCCACAATTAAAAATGTCTAAACTTGTTTCTATCAAAAAGGAAGACTTGAAATGCATTCAGGGTCTCATCAAAAGCAGTACCACGCTTCCAGTGATTAATTGTAACGTTTTTATATTGGCAAAAGAAGCTGATGAGATGAATGGGATGTAAGAGATAAAGAAGAGAATTGTCTCATTCATTTTTTCAGAAAGTTGAGAAAAAGTTGAAAAAAAAAAACCATTGAACTGTAGTAGTGCTTCTACATGTCAGAAAATGCTTTTTTTTTTTTTAAAAAAAAAAAAAAGACTTTTTAAGGAAAATAATACACATACCTAGAACAGCAGCTTATATTTAACAGAACTAAATGGTCGCATTTTCAAGTAAAGTACGCCCTGGCATTTGAACAGCTGTTCTATCCAATTCAGATTTGCATACTGTTGTTTAACCTTCCCAGCTGTAGCAGGGGTGGCATGTTAGTCTAATCTGGTATAGAATATGCATAGTATACTTAAAGTTGAAACTTTAAACACATATTTGTACTAAACTTATAAATTTTAGTCATATAAGCCTATTTTAAATAAACATTTTTCTGTAAGTTATTTATTGAGATTTTAACTAATTAAAATATTCTTTCAAATCTTTTATATTTTATTTATATCTTTTTGTACTTTAATATTACTAATGAACAAAAAGTATATACATTTCCTATACATTTGCTTACAATTACATTGTTTTAACCATAGAATTTTTTTTTTTTTGAGACAGGGTTTCACTTTGTCACCTAGGCTGGAGTGCAGTGGTGAGATCTCGGCTCACTGCAACCTCCACCTCCTGAGTTCAATCCACTCTCCCTCGTTAGCCTCCTGAGTAGCCGAGATCACAAGCATGGGCCACCAAGCCTGGCTAATTTTTGTATTTTTAGTAAAGACGAGGTTTCAACATGTTGGCCAGGCTGGTCTCAAACTCCTGGCCTCAAGTGATCCACCCCCTTCAGCCTTCCAAAGTGCTGGGATTACAGGCATGAGCCACCATGCCTGGTCTGGAAATTTTAAATTTTATTTTTCCTATATTTCTACCTGATTCTCTGACCTCAGCAGAATCTTCTTTGTTAATACAGTTATGGAAATGGAATGAGGAGGAAGTGATTGCTATAGGAAGATCTTACTAGACTAAGGCTAAAAGAGGTTAAGATCAAAATATGTATTACCATGGAACACATGAATATAGTGAATAAAAATTTGTTCATCAAAGCCTGCTACAGTATAAAACATTGCTTGAAATTTGAAAGAAATTATTTTAGAACAAATAAACATAAATAGTCATGATTATACACCATACACACTCAAGCACACACAACAATACATGTAGAAATGGATATATCTGTGAGTTTATGTACTATATATATGTGTATATTTCTTAGTCTTCTCTTCTGAAGAGCCTAAAAGCAATGACAACTCTAGGGAATACTCCAAGTCCCCAAATACTGGTTTCTGAGTCTCTTCCTCCATTTAAAAAAAGAAGGAGGGGAAGAATAGGGAAGCCTCTTGGCAAAATAGCTAATTTTAGGATTGGGGCACAGAAAGTATGAAATGAGACTGGAATTTGTGCCAGAAAGTAAGGAGATACTCAAAGAATAATAGGACCATGAAAAATAAAGGCCCAGGATTTAATTCAGAGAGGTTCCCACTAGCCAAACTGGGAAATTTGAGCATCAAAATAAATAATGGAAAACATTAAATAAAATGGAAATTCATGAGCCCTTACTGAGATAGATGGATGCATAGACAGGTAGGAAAAGAAATCTCTTCCCTGCCATAGAATACCAACTATTAAACATGAAAGGAATGATAAAAAACAAAATAGAAAATTACCATTTGACAGTCATAGTTCGTCAACTACAGTTCAATTCAGATGGACATTTTCAATGGAGACTAAGACCTGGCTGATGGGTTTGATGAGGTTTAGTGAGGAAAAGGATATTGACATAATCTCAGAATAACTCACTTACACACTATTAGTTAGTTACTAAAGGATGACATGACAGTGGAGAAATCTTCTGAACATTATGACCAGATGATCAAGGTTGACATCACAAGTGGGTCAACTTATGTGTGGCACATCACCTTGATGTGTAGCCTTGATGTGTAACATGATACTTGAGCAGAGTATCATGTTAATGGTTTCCTTGCCCAAAAAGCATGATCATGAGGAAATAGCAGATAGATCTAAGTTTATGATTAGCCTGCAGAATGAAAGTTCTGTATCTTTCGAAAAATGTCAAGAACATGAAAGACCTGGAGAGACTCAGAATATGGGAAAAGAATGAATGTCCTGACATTACTGGGGCAGTTGACAAAGTTTGAATGAGGTCTGTAGATTGATAGTAGTGTTGTATAAATGTTGATTTTTCGTACTCAAAGGCTTATATGGTGATTCTGTAGAAGAATATCCTTGTCTTAAGAAATACCCGAGTATTTAAGGTTGATAGGAATCATGTCTGCTACTTGTTCTTGGATACTTCAGAAAAGGCTAATAGTGGATACACATACATGCTTGAAGGAGTGTATTTATTTAAAAAAAAAAAGATCGAGAAAATGGGAAATATTAAAAATTGGGGAATCTAGTTGATAGGGATATAGGAATTCTTTATTTTGTTCTGGAATACTTTTCTGCTTTTGAAAATACTTCGAAATGAGTTATTCTAAAATGATCACTAAAAAGGTAATAGAGTAAATACCTCATAATCAAGCATTAATATTTCTGTAATAATCATATGAGTAGTCACATAACCTACTCATATGTAATAATCATATGAGTAGGTTAATACATATGAGTAGGTTAATACAAACTATAAATAGCTTTATGTCCATGTAGACAAATGAGTTAAGATTTTCAGAGATTTTTGCATTTTTGAATTGAGAATAAAGGCCGTGGGTTTGTATAAGGTATCCGGGCCCAAATAAGTACATTTTCCCAGTCTAACACGGGAAGTAACAGAACCAAGGTCTTTTCATTCCTACCCTAGTGGTCCTTGGCTGGAAAAGATTACTGAGGCAAGACAGGGACATTTGTATTCAAATTCTGACTTTTAGGAGTTCATTCAGGAAAGCGTCAGATTTACAAAAACATCCCTTAGGGCTGCATCATTAGATTCACCAAGAGGGCATGTTCTGTGTTGCAGTTTTCAAATGCAACCCAATGAGAATATAGGAATGTTCTCATTGGTATACAATGTGAATATAGAATGAAATAATAGAAAACCTTTTTCTTTCTCCTCACCTGTGTCATATATAATTGTATAAATGTGAAAGTGAATAGATTTCTTCCTCTCTTCCCTGGTTTTCATCCACATCCTAACTCTCTTACCTTATAAGTTTTCCTTCCTCTTTGAAGGGTTATAGAATACACCTGGATTTCAATCACTACCTTTTTAAAATTTGATCTACCAATCACTTATAACCATAATGGCTAATGTGTTGTTGTTTTTTTGTGTGTGTTTTGTTTTTGTTTTTTATCTCCAAAGGCACTAGACTGGATGGCTGATGTGTTTTTAAAGTTTCAAATAGTTAGTGACTTGAACCTCTGTGTAAGAAAATAGCCTTCTCTGCATTCTGTATTTCGTCATACCATTTTGCATATATTTAAGGACTTTGTGCTCAAGCATTTTCTTTTCCTTTTCAAAATTTCCTTGTCTTACCAGGAAAGTAAAATATTTTTGAATATTTTCAGTTATATAGCCAATATAAAGTCCATTTTGAGGAATTAACATTATAAAGAATAAGCTGTCACATTGCTTAAATGGATTTTTGATAAGCTGCTTATATCTTCTTCTTATTCTTTAATTCCTTTTAAAAGATTTTCTGTAAGTAACCAAGAAGTATTATAATTTTACACCTACGTATTTAAAATACGATTTTTTTATTAGTAGAATCATGCTATTGACTTAACTTCTAATGTCATTCAATTTGTCTTGAGGCACAGATATTGTGTCCTATTTATATTTATGTCAAAAAAATTGCCTAAACATAATTTTATAATAACTCTGTCTCCTTTCTAAAACTGCTTTTTTCTGCTCTTTATAGCCAAGCCAGATATGTGGGGTTTTTTTCCTGTGTTTTCAGTTTATTAACTTAAGCACTATATATATTTCAGCATTTTGTAGACTAAAATATATACATATATGTTTCAATCTATTTTTCTGAATTGAGCCTTGATAAATTGTATTTTACCTAGTATAATAAGAGATACATTTTAAATACTAATCAGTAAAGACAGCATTTTTAAAAATGAGTAAACACAAACATTTTATATTGGAAACGCCTCACAGTATACCTTTATTTCTCAGCATATGTATCTTTAGTGTTTATGTATCATTCCCCAAAATTTAATATCAACTTAGCCACAGTAGGAAGCAAATAATCTATTGATGAATTATGTTTCTGACTGTCCTTTTAAATCTACTTAGTAAATAAAATTATAGTTGCATTTCAAAGATGAACTTTTTAGTCTCCTATAATTGCATATATTTACACATGTTGCGATGGAAAGACTTTAAGCACTAACATTTTGTGATTTTAATTAAACAAGTAATTAGACTTGAGTCAGGCATGCTGCCACACACCTGTCCCAGCTACTTAGAGACTGAAGCAGGAGGATCACTTGAGCCCAGAAGTTCAAGCCCAAAAGTAATCAGGCCACTGCACTCCAGTCTGGGCAACAGAGCGAGATCCTGTCTCTAAAAATAATAATAACAGCAATAATAATTAGGCTTCAATTAAAACATGCTGGGAAGAGGAGACTGGGATTTATTGTTTAATGGATACAGAGTTTCAATTTGGGATGAAACTCAATTTGGGATGAAAAAGTTCTGGAAATGGATAATGGTAAAAATTGCATAACAACATACAACTTTTAAATGTAGAGGTCAGTACTTAATGGCACTGAACTGTACATTTAAAAATGGTTAAATGATAAATGTTATGCTATGTATGTTTTACCACTATGTATATATTTAAAACTTGTTTCATAGTTTTTCATCTGTAGGTGATTCTTCCTTATCATAGATATTAGCTAACATTTAGTCTTTAACCTTAACATATACTATTATTTAATATATGTTACACACTTTTACTGTGTTAGGTGTACATTCTGGCTATAAAAAATTTCTGAAAGTTTTTAATTGCTTTCAGGTATTTTTTAGTATAAGGTACTTAACTCCTCTAAACTTTAATTTTCTTCTGTATAAAATGAGGCTATCAATACCTATATCAAAAAGTTGTTAGATGGAGCAGTTAATATATTATTTACTTCAAATTTTACTGGAAAATGAATATTATTTGTGTAAAGCACTTAGAACAGTTAAATACATTAAAATCACTCAGGAAATTATAGCTGCTAGCACTTTTTATTAGATATTGCAGATGAGTTAACACACCAAAGGTCCTTTTAATTTTTTATTGTGTTTTGGGGGCTGCTTATGTGGGTTACATCTTATAGTCATTGCCTGCATTCTCTTTGTTTACTTTGTGCTTGACTTGCTAAGCATGACACATGCAGAGGATCCAGTGACTATGTGTTTGGTCTCCTAGGACTTCTTCAGTTTCCTAGGCCTTGCACCAGTGGCATAGTCAGCAAGCTTGCTTAGCAAAGGGAACAGTGAAAAGAAGACAGGGCATGTAGCATGCCAGTGTTTCTGTGGAACAACCTTTATTAACCATTTATCCCCAGAGATTCTAAAACTGCTATGACACCTTTTCAGATTTAGATAACCTCTTTATTTATATATACTGTGAGTCTGTTAGTTTTAAGCAATTATAATTTATCAAAAATGTTAGCCAGTGTTTTTCATAGTATGAGTAAAATATGAATTTTTTAACATAATCTATATACTTTCCTTCATTTATGAGAGAATTTGAAGCAGTTACCTAATTGCTGTTATTGTCACCATTTTATTGAAATGGAAAATAACTAGACAAAAAGAAACTTCAGAAGATTGTTTACTCAATCTCTTCTCTTCAAGGCATAAGTTGTTCTTAAACTCTTCTCTCCAGGCACCTTACACCTTAGTTGTAGTTATCCAGCTTTCCTAGAGCAAGCCTGTGATTTCTCTGTTGGTGATCTTGTACCAGTATTTCACATTATTATATTTTTTAAGGAAATCAAACTGTTTTCTGATTGAAAAAGAAGAATTAGTACAATTGTTTTATATTTTAGTTAATATTCCTTCTTATAAAATAATTCTCAAATTGTTTAAAACTGAAAGCCAAGAATATGGCAGAAAATAGAAATCATTTGAAACTGGTAGATATTTCAACTTGCATATATATGTCCAGTAAATTAAAGTTCAAAAATGTTATAACCACTCACGTATTCAACACTCTAACTTAAGCTACAGCACACTTCTGAGATCTGATAGTAACAATATTGTAAAGCTTAATTATATTTTTATGGCCCATGCCATCTGGGCATTTGTTCTGCTTACAATAGTAATAGAATTTAAAAAAATTTTTTTTAGTTTGTAGTGCAATTTTCTTATCACAAATGCATCAAGGCAAATTATCTCTTATTATTTCAGATCGTGTTCTTGTAGTTTGGATTTGTACCTGTTTGAAAATAGAAAAACTTCTCAGTAACTAAAAAAAAAAAACAAAAATGCACATGGTTAATTCAAACAGAAGACACAAAACTCCTATTTTTATTTCTTAAAACAAATTCTGATTTAGATCATAGAAAATACTACTCTTGTTTATGACTTAAAGATTATATGGTATATGACTTAAGGATTATTTTCTGACTTCCTAAGTCACCATATGTCTTAGTCCATATTTGGTTGCTATACCAGAATACCATAAACTGTGTCATTTATAAAGAACAGAAGTTTATTTGGCTCATGATTTTGGAGACTGGGAAGTCCAAGAGCATGGCACCAACATCTGGCGAGGGTCTTCCTGCTGCATCATAATATGGCAGAGAACACCACATGGTGGGAGGGCAAAAGCATGCCAACTCAGGTCTCTCTTCCTTTTCTTATGAAGCCACCAGTCCCATCATGGGGCTCCACCCTGGTGACCTTATCTAATCCTAATTACCTCCCAAAAGCCCCACTGCCAGATACCATTAACATGAAATTGGGGACTAAGTTTCCAACATATGAAATCTGGGAAGAGAGATCCAAGATGGCCGATCACTAGCAGCTCAGGATGGCAGCTCCCGGTAAAAGCGCAGAGAGCCAGTGGACGCCACACATATCGATATATTTTTGCTGCCCACGGACCAGGACATTCCCAGCGGAGGAGCCCCACGGGTCGCCAGCACGACCCTTTCAGCTGGCGCGGCTTTTTTGCCAGCACCTTGGCTCTGCGGCTCTTGGTGCAGAGTAAACGGGACTGAGTCTCCTTTTGGATGATGTTTGGAGCTCTGTGAAGGCAGAGCAGTCCATCCAGCTGATTGAAAAAGGGACTGGAGAGGGAAGTCAGACCAGAGACCCCCGGGCAGAAAAGCACCACGAATTTCAACACTGCTGTTTTAGCTAGCATTGCGGGTTGCCACAGTGAAAATTACATACATTCCGGAGCTGGGAATTAACAAGCTCGACGTCCACTCAGAGACGTAATTTGAAAGTTGGTAATTACAAAGACGACAGATGGATAAAACCATAAAGATGCCAAGAAGCCACCGTAAAAAAACTAAGAACATTCAAAATCAGAAAGTCTCTCCTTCTACAGAGGACGCTAGTTCCTCATCAGTAACGGAATAAGGCTTGATGGAAAACGAGTGTGAAGAATCATCAGAATTAGGCTTCAGAAGGTGGATAATAAGAAACTTCTGTGAGATAAAAGAATATGTTCTAAACCAATGCAAAGAAACTAATAACTATGAAAAAAGGATTGACGAAATTCTAACGAGAATGGACAATTAATAGAAGAACATAAACGAATTAATGGAGCTGAAAAACACAATACGAGAAATCCGTGAAGTGTGCACAAGTTTTAACAGTCAAATTGATCAAGTAGAAGAAAGGATATTAGAGGTCGAAGACCAACTTAATGAAATGAAACGAGAAGACAAGATCAGAGAAAAAAGCATAAAAAGGAATGAACAAAATCTCCAAGAAATATGAGA
>CAUYQU010015855.1:0-46545 GCA_963574635.1 Cheracebus regulus | reverse complement strand
AAAAGAATGAAAATTTTCTTATCCAAATAAATATCTCTCTTTGAAAATAAAAACTTCACATTCTAACCAAATTAATAAGAAGAGATTCACCAGGAATAAGTTGAATCCCTGAATAGACCAACAACAAGGGCTGAAGTTGAGTCAGCAATTAATAGACTATCAACTAAAAAAAAGTCCAGGTCTAGATGGGTTTATAGACGAATTCCACCAGACTTACAAAGAGGAGCTGGTACCATTCCTTCTGAAACTATTCCAAACAATACAAAAAGAGGGGATACTCCCTAACTCATTTTATGAGACCAACATCATCCTGATACCAAGTCTGGCAGAGACACAACTAAAAAAGAAAATTTTAGGGCAATATCCATAATGAATATCAGTGCAAAAATCTTCAATAAAGTACTGGCAAACTGAATGCAACAGCACATCGAAAAGATTATCCATCATGATCAAGCAGGCTTCATCTTGGGGATGCAAGGCTGTTTCAACATACATAAATCTATAAACATAATTCATCACATAAACAGAATGAAAGACAAAAACCACGTGATTATCTTAATAGATGCAGAGAAGACCTTCGACAAAATTCAACAGCCCTTTGTGCTAAAAACTCTCAATAAATCTAGATATCAACGGAATGTATCTCAAAATAATAAAAGCTATCTATGACAAATCCACAGCCAATATCATACTGAATGGGCAAAAACTGGAAGCATTCCCTTTGAAAACCAGCACTAGACAAGGGTGCCCTCTCTCACCACTCCTATTCAACATAGTATTGGAAGTTCTAGCCAGAGCAATCAGGCAAGAAAAAGAAATAAAGTGTATTCAATAAGGAAAAGAGGAAGTCAAATTGTCTCTATTTGCAGATGACATGATTGTATATTTAGAAGACCCCATTGGCTCAGCCCAAAATCTCCTTAAGATGATAAGCAACTTCAGCAAAGTCTCAGGATACAAAATCAATGTGCAAAATCACAAGCATTCCTATACACCAATAACAGACAAACAGCCAAATCATGAGCAAACTCCCATTTGCAAGTGACACAAAGAGAATAAAATACCTAGGAATACAACTAACTAAGGACATGAAGGACCTCTTCAAGGAGAACTTCAAACCACTGCTCAAGGAAATATAATCTGTTCTCATCAGATATATGATTAGCAAACACATTGTTCCAATCTTTGGCTTATCTTTTAAATTTCTTGGCAGTGTCCCTTGAAGCAGAAATGTTTTAAAATTTTTTATTGAGCTCAGTTTACCTATTTTGCTTTAATTACTCATGCTTTAGGTGTCATATCTAAGAATTCATTACCAAATCTGAGGTCATGTGGATTTACCTGCATATATTCTTCTAAGAGTTTTATAGGTTTAGCTCTTAATTATATATGAGTCATTTTGAGTTGTTTTTCATATATAGCATAGGGTACAAGTTTAACTTCATTTCTTTGCAGATGGCTATCCCGTTGTCACGGTACCATTTGTTGAAAAACAATTTTCTCCCATTGATTTATCTCAGCATGCTTGTCAGAAATTAGTTGATTACAGACACATCAATTTCTGTATTAGTCCACTCTCACACTACTATAGGGACATACTCAAGACTGGGTAATTTGTAAAGGAAAGAGGTTTAATAGACTCATAGTTTCACATGGCTAGGGAGGCTTCACAATCATGATAGAAGGCAAAGAGAGAGCAAAGACATGTCTTACATGGCAGCAGGCAACAGAACATGTTCAGGGAAACTGCCCTTTATAAAACCATCAGATCTCATAAGATTTAGTTACTCTCATGAGAAGAGCACAGGAAAAACCCACCCCATGATTCAATTACCTATTACCAGGTCCTTTCCATGACACATGAGGATCATGGGAGGTACAATTCAAGATGAGATTTGGGTGGGGACACAGTCAAACCATATTGGTTTATTTCTGGATTCTCAATTCTACTCTTTTAATCTACATGTCCTTATGCCAGGTCCATGCTGTCTTTATTACCACTGTAATGTAATAAGTTTTAACATCAGAAAATGTCAGTTCTCCTACTTGCTTTTCTTCTCCAAGATTGTTTTGGCTATTCTGGGTCACTCGCAATTCCACATGTATTCTAGGATCGGCTTGTTAATTGCTACAAAGAAGTTAGCTGAGATGCTAGTAGAGACTAGTATACAAAGAAGTTAGCTGAGATGCTAGTATTTAATCTACAGATCAATTTGGAAGTATTGCCATCTTAACAATATTGAGTTTTCTAATACATGGATATGGAATGTTTTTTCATTAATTTATATCTCCTTTAATTTCATTCAACAATGTTTTGTAGTTTTCAGAGTATGGGTTTTATAGTTTTATTAAATGTATTCCTAAATGTTTTACTCTTTTTGATGCTGTTGTAAACAATTTTTGATGCTATTGTAAACATAATTGTTTTCTAAATTTCATTTTTGGGTTGTTCATTGAAAGTTCATAGAAATATAATTGAGTTTTATATATTAATCTTATATCCTACCATCTTGCTGAACTCTTTTACTATTTCTAGCAGATATTTAGTGGATTTCTTAGCACTTTCTCTATATAAGATCATGTCAGCTCTAACTAAAGATAATTTAACTTTTTCTTTTCCAATCTGGATTCTTTAATTTCTTTTCCTTGCCTAATTGTCTTGGCTAGAACTTCTAGTTCAATGTAGAATAGAAGTGGGTATGCCCATAGTCACCCTGGGGTAACTATGGTTTTTGCAAGACTCTCTTTACCTGTCTCTTTCCCTGACCATACGCAGTGTCTCAAGCAGTTCTCAAGCTCCACTAATTTCCAGCTGATTGCTCTGTCATTTTCAACAATACCCTGGAGCATACATTGCTTCACAGGCAAATTCCAGTCAAATTTAGGCTTCTTTCAAGGGATAGTTCCAAATCAGCATCTGAGATTTGTTCTGCTCCTGGGAGGGGTCTTCCCACCTGTCTCTTCCCCTAATTCTCTCTAGCAAAATAGCTGGACCCAAGTTTAACCTATGTTTCCAATGAATCTATCAGTCTCTTCTCAATTGCCTTTCACCACAACTTCTACTGATTTTGACAATTCTCTTAGACTTGAACTTCCCTACACTCTGTTGCAAATGAAGTCAGTTCTTTGGAGATTTACTTGGTGCTTTCTATTATTTGCCTAGCTTCCACATCTGAGCAAAATCTCTCAGGCTCAGCTCTGGTGTTGGGGACAATGGCATTCATCTCTCTCAGTGATATTACCTCTGTAGGATCAGGGTGTTTGGTAGATAAAGCAATAGCAACAGGTGTCTTGGGCTCATCTCTCTCAGTCTGGGATCCTCACTCCAGGACCCTGAGACAAATTAAATCAGGGCCTCTTATTCTCAGTGACACTGCACACAAGGTAGAGCCTTGGTCCCACATGTGGAGGCTGGGCAGAAGTCAGGAGCTTTCACCTCTTGGCTGCACTTGCCTGGAACTCAGCCTTAGCAATCAGTAGCTGGGGTGGGATGAGAAATGTTGACATCCTGCCTCTCGGAAGATTTGTCTCCAACTGGGAGCTGCAGAGAGAGGAAGTCATGTGTTTTGGATTTACCAATCTTGAGTGGAATTTTTATCTTGTGGAGCTGGAAAGGAGTAGGAAAAATATGGATCTTGGTTCAAATATCACAGAGTCTAGCAGTTCTTATCAATTTTCAGTAGATTTTATTGAATACATGTTTCTCCATTAACTACATAGCCATTTCTAGACTTGTTTTTTTTTTCCAGTAATTTTCACCTGTTCCATAGAAGATTTAGGCCAGAAGTGAAAACCCATTGTTATTACTTTTCCCCCTTTTCAGGGTTCCTACTGAAAGATGCTATCATCTGCTGAGTTGCCCAGACAAGCACACTTGACATGGGAGTCATTGGTTTTGTTCACTTAGTGCCTCAGGACTTGACCTTGCCTAATATGTGATAGGGTTGATTTCCTGGTCCTCAAGCTTGCTGGGACTAGTTAGGTAACTAGCTCTGGCTTATTTCTTGTGAGTGGAAATGACATGTTTCAATTCTGGGCCAGAGCCTTTGATGTGGATGTGAGACATGCCACCACCGTAGCCAACCTCCAAAGTTGTTTATCCCTCTGCCATGATGACGGGCAACTTTCCAGACTGCAGTGATTTCATCAGCCTGGTATCCTGAGGTGAGGCACATGGAGCAGAGGCGTAGCTGACCCTTGACAGACATGCAGACTGGGAGAGAAATGGTCCTGTGTTGTTTTAGGCTACTGAGATGTGGGGGTTGTTTGTTATTGCAGCAGAATCTCACATATCCTGACTCATACATACATGGAGTCTGTAAAATTACTTCTCATCCAAGCAAATAGAGTCACATCTCTCTGGTGAAAAAAAACAGAGCTCGCTGTTGCTGCGTGATGTTAAGCCTCTTCACTTCTCTGGGTTCCTAGTTACTGATCTCCTTCTCTTAGTCTTGCTCCTTTTGATCCACTCTCTTCACCAACCATATTGGTAACTACCCTAAAGCCCAAGTATCCAATGTTCATGCCACAAATGGGGCTACTATAGCCCTCTATGCATATCCTTATTAGGGCACTTAAGACACTGTGTTGTGGAAAAATTAATTTACTCAAAATATTTATGTTCAAGGCACTGTGTTAGGGGCTGGAGTTACAGTGGTGAAAAAAAGTCATGCATGGCACTTGTCATCATGAAGGGCTGTTCTGAAAACTGAGACCAAATGTTGGCTGCTGTATTATTGGCTTCCGCATAATTATCATAGTGCTTGTGACAATATTTTGAGAGACCAATTAAAGCAATCGGTTTCCCTGCCTGTTTTTGGACCAACCCAGAGGATTCGGGGCATTTTAGATGCAAGTGAACCTGCCATTTACTACTGACAAAGCTGTTGCTGGAGAATGGAAGTCTCCCATGCAGGCATGTGAACCCTCCTGTAGACCCCCTGGAACTAGACAGGGAGAAACTCATCATTAGAAGTGTGCTGACCACCCCCACCCAGGTTCCCTATGGTGGGGGTGTGAAGACTGTTGCTATAAAACCTCTGGCAGTGGGAGAGCAGGGCAGACATGAGCTCCCCAGGTAGCCAGACTCAAAGACAGAGTGAGAAGGATGGGCCCAGGAAGCCTGTTCTGCTCTGCCTCAAACTTGTCACCTCTGGTGGAGGTGGTAGGGGTCTGCAGAGCTGAGGTGTCAGGGGAAATCACTCCAGGGGCAACCAAAGTGGGGAACTCTTATCCCCAACTCTAATAACAAAATAACAGTGTGACCACTCAAGGGGCATAACTCAGTGCTGTCACAGCTGGGTGTCACCAACTTACAGAGGAGGAAGCTGAGGCTTATAAAAGTTATCTCACTTGCCTGAACCCCTGGAAAGTGGGGTATCAGGAAGTGAACTCAAGTATGAATCAAAGCCCTTGCTCTTCACTGCCCCTGAGAGTGACCACACCAGGCTCTGAACCCAGTCGGTCTCACCTGGGCTTCCTGGGACAGCTCACTCCATGCTGGCCAGCTGTGTGACCATTAGAAAGTGCTTCTCTTTGAATTCAAAACTGCCTCTGGTGGATTTTACCAACTGATTCTTGTTTTGGCCTCTGGAGCTACACAGAGTTAGTCTAATCTCTTTAGTAACTGCAAAATAAATTTAATAAACTCTATTAATTTGTGTAATCTTATACACGGGATACAAAATTTCTGTGCTTCAGAAATTTTGTTCATAATTACTAGTACCATGGAAATTTCAGGGATTAGAGACTCAGCTGGAAATAAGAAAGATTATGTCACCAAGAGTTCAAATGAACCAAAGCCCCTGCACAACAAGAGAAGCTTGGATTTTTACATTAAATTTAGGAGGCAGGTCCAGGCCCTTTCATTCCATACAGAGTGATAGTGACTTTCTAGGGTTTGCTTAGGAAACTCAAAAGCAGGAAGATTTGAGGTATTTGTTTTTTTAAAAAAGTTGTCACTAGCATTATACTCAATGGTGAAAAGCTGAAAGTTTTTCCTCTAAGATCAGGAAAAAGTGAAAAGAAAAGGATGCCTGCTTTCACCACTTCTGTTCAACATGGTACTGAAAGTTTTATTCAAAAAAAAATCAGGCAATAAAAAGAAATAAGAGGCACCCAAATTGGAAAAGAAGAAATAAAATTATTTCTGTTCACAGATGACATTATCTTATATGTAGAAAATCCTAAAGATCACACACACATGCACACACACACACACACATGCAGAAACTGTTAAAACTAATTAAAAAATTCAGCAAAGTTGTAGAATACAAAATCAACACACAAAAATCACTTGCATTTCTATACACTAACAATCAGTAATTCAAAAAGAAAATTAAGACAATACATTTACAATAGCAAATAATTTATTTACAGTGAAGAAAAAAATACCTAGGAATTAGCTTAACCAAGAAGTGAAAGACTTGTACATTGAAAACTACAAAACACTGCTGAAAGAAATTAAATAAGACACAAATAAATGGAAAGATATCCCATGTTGATAGATTGGTACACTTAATATTGTCAAGATGTCAATGCTGCTCAACTTGATCTACAGATTTAATGCAATCCCCAACCAACCACAATGACTATGTGATTTCTTTTTTTGCTGAAATAGAAAAATATCCTAAAATGCATATGGAATCTCAAGGGACTCCAAATAGCCAAAAACAATCTTGAAAAAGAAGAATGAAGCTGGAAGTCTCACACTCCTGATTTCAGAACTTATTACAGAGCTACAGTAATAAAACAGTGTGGTTTTGACATAAAGACAGACATATAGGTCAATGACCTACATCAGAGGACCTAGAAATAAGCCCTCACATAGATGGTCAAATGATTTCGACAATAGCGCCAACACCATTCAATGAGGAAAGGACAGCCTTTTTAATAGTGTTGGGAAAACTAGATATCCACATGCAAAAAAATAAGTGGGACCCTTGCCTTATACTGTATATAAAAATTAATTCAATATGGACCAACAACTGAAATGTAAGAGCTAAAACTGTAAAACCCTTAGAAGAAAAGACAGGAAAAAACTTTATGACATTGGATTTGGCAATGACTTCTTGGAAAGGACACCAACAACATAGATGAAAAAGGGAGAAAAAAATCAGTAAATTTGGCTTCATTTTTCCATTAAAGTATTTTGTGTTTCAAGGGATACTATCAACAGAGTAAAAAGGCGGCCCACAGAATGGAAGGAACTATTTGCAAATTAATTTCTGATATGGGAATAATATCCAGATTACATAAAGAACACCTACAATTCAACAATAGCAACAAAATTTAAAATGGGCAGAGGACTTAAATAGACTTTTTCCCAAAGAAGATATACGAGTGGCTAATAGGCACATGAAAAGAAACTCAACATCACTATCACTAAAAATTGGGGAAATAAAAATCAAACCTCAATGAGATGCCATTTTATATTCATCATGATGGCTATGATTTTTTTTAAAAAGAAGAAAAGGAAACAACATGTGTTGGTGAGTATGTGGAGAAGTAAGAACCCTTGGGCATTGCTGCTGGAAATGTTAAATGGGATAGCCACTATGGAAAACAGCACGGTGATTGCTTAAAAAAATAAATAAATAAACATAGAATGTGATTCAGGAATTCCACTTCTGGGCATATAAAGAACTGAAAGCAGTTAAACAGATATTTGTACAACAAGGTTCATGGAAGCATTATTCACAATAGACACAGATATTCAAAGATAGATGGTTAGATAAACAAAATATGGTACATATATACAATGGAATATTATTTGTTCTTGAAAAGTAATGAAATTCTGATACTTTCTACAACATGGATGAACCTTGATGACATGTTAAGTGAAATAAGTCATACACAAAAGGGCGAGTATTGTATAATTCTACTTACGTGAGATACCTGAAACTATCAAATTCTTTGAGACAGCAAGTGGCATGGTGGTTACCACAGGCTGGAGGGTGGAAAGAATGAAGAGTTATTGTTTAATGGGTACAGAATTTCAGAGTGGGATTGTTCTTGGACTGCCTGTTAGTGCTCCCCCAAAATTACTATGCTGAAATCCTTACCCTCAGTGGGCTGGCATTAAGAGGCGGGACCTTTGGGAGGTGATTAGGTTTAGATGAGGTCTTGACAGTGGACCCCTCCTCCATGATAAAATTAGAGTCCTTTTAAGAAGAGAAAGAGGCTAGCATTCTCTCTCCGCCATGTGAGGATACAACACAAAGACAGCTGTCTATGAACAAGGAAGACAGCCCTCACCAGAGACCGTATCTGCAGGTGCCTTGATCTTGGACTTCTCAGCTTCAGAATTCTGGTAAATAAATGTTTGTTTTTTAGGCTATCCAATCTGTACTATTCTGTTACAGTAACCTGAACTAAGACAGAGATAGTGAAAAGTTCTGAGATAGAGAAGTGGTGATGGTTACACAGCAATGCTTAATGCCACTGAACAGTACACTAAATTTTATGTTACGTATATTTTACCACAATTAAACATGCAAAATAAATTTACATTAAAAATAATATACAGAAAACATGTATTAAATATCTGTGTTGGAAGGATTCTTAGGAATCATCTAAGCTTATCTCACTTCCCAGATTGAACACTTACCCACTACTATCACCTCCTCACCTCTACTTTCTACCTCCAGGGAAGCAGAAAGGACATGCTTGCTCAAGGACATGCAGCCAATCCACAGAATTGGAATACAGCCTTTCTGACACTTCGGCCAGTGACCTTCCTACCACACAGACTTATCAGGGAAGCAGGGAACACCATATTAGCAATAGCAGACCTTTCTGCTCAAACGTCTGTGTGGTCCACAAGAAACAGTGGGATGTGGGTGATAAAGCAGGTGCTGAATCTCCCAACTTCTCTTTCACTCCCCAGCTCACATGTGGCACACACCACTACTTCTCATTACATGCCCATAGCAGACATGATTAATTGATTATAGTACCTGCCCCATTAAGTCTGAACCTGATCTCACAATCTTAACTCAGTACTGGAGTTGACACGTGGATGAAACCTGTCTACTCTCCTGGGTCTTTGTAAACTGCATCCATCACCAGCAGAAAAAGGGGGTAGAATGAACTTTCTAATTTCTTTCCAAAATTACTATCAGACATCTGTTATATTCCATGTGCTTGGTTAGAAACTTTACCCATATTACCCCAGCAATCCCCTCAATGAAGGCAAGTGATCCTACTTTACACATGGGAAAACTGAGACTCAGAGAGACAAATACACTTATTTGCCTATGACCAGCCTGTTAGTCATTTACAGAGCTGAAGCTGAAACCCAGGACCGTCTGACTTTAGCACCAACATTTGGAGGAGCTGGAGAGTCTCTAATGCTCATCTAGCAAGCAGGTTCTCTTTCACAAGCTAACGTTGCTTTGTTGGTTGTGTCTTCTTGACTTATGTGTTGCCTTGACAAGGAGTTTGGGACTGAATTCAGGATCAGGAAGAGTGCTGTGATTGATTGGTGATGTCTGCCACAAGAGTGCAGAGCAGGACAGAAGTGTCACATGCATGCTGTTTGAGCTGAAGTCTCACACTTGCCAAAGCCCAGTGTATGAGTGTTGTATTTTTAGAGAGATAAGAAGACCAGCACCAAGACAAAAGTATGACAAATTGCAGGGTCTTTATTGCCGGCGACCATGGAGGACTCACGTCTCTCCAACCCGTGGCCCCGAGTTGAGGGAGAGCTGGGCTTTTATGCTAAAAAACACTTCTTCCGGTGGCTGGGGAATTTTCGGGGGCTGGGGATCTTTGCAAGCAGATTTTGCAAGCAAGCAAGCAGTTTGTACAGAAGCCAAGGCCAGCGGTTAAAGACAGCGAAAACTCCCAATATCAGTAAGCAAGCAGTTTGTACAGGAGCCAAGACCAGCAGCTAGAGACAAGGGGGTTTCTTCTCAGGGTCCGTGTGACCCTGAGCAGCGTGTTCTTGAATTCCATTGAAATGATGGCTAGTGTCTGCACCTGGCATTGGCCTGATTAATCGTAGTCCCTTATCACGTAGCCTGTGAGCCTAAGAAGCCATTTTTCTTGCCGCATTACATTTAGCCTAGCTGAAGCCATTTTCCTTGCCACATCACATGAGAGCATGCTGTTCGAGCTGAAGTCTCACACTTGCCAAAGACCAGTGTATGAGAGCATGCTGGTTCCCACATCAGGACTTGTCCCTGGGGTGGTACAGGTACATGTGAGCATTGTCTGCTCTTACCTATAATGGATGGCCATGCAGGCTTGTTCTACTCTTGAGTGCTGGTTCTCCAACTTTCTGTTCTCCTCCCAGGGGACACAGCCTTGCCCACTCTCTTGGGTTGGTGCCGGGATTGAAAGAGGTAATGGATAGAAAACACTTAATGTCCAGATGACAATACTGGTGAAGGCACATTCATATTTCATTCCTCTCTCTCAAAACCAACCTAAAAAACAACAACACAAAAGAAAAAAGGGTATGTTTTTATTAGGACTTATACTAGAAATTTCATCCACAAAATCTGAAACATATCTACCAAGTATTGAAAAATCTATACCACAACAAATGAAGAAACTGAGAATGGATGTAAACATCCTGGAGGTACCAGCCAGTTTTATTAAAATAAAGAATCTTCAACTTGAGAACTTGGTCCAAAAATCTTTAGCTTAAAGTGCTGAGACCCAGAAAGGCCCCCTAGGGAGTGGAGGTCATCCCTGGGGAGACACAGTTGGATGCTGCAGGTCTGCAGAGAGGTTGAGCTTAAGGAAACGCCACACTTATGTGCCACTTCACAGTCTCAACCCTACCTACCCAGGGAGCTGGCAGAGGCTAGGTAGGGAGAGGGAGGACAAGGGTCCAGCCAGTCCTGGGAACAGTCCTCAGAGGCTGTGACTTAAACAGCTTGGCTGAGGCCATCACGACCACTGGGATGTCAAATACAGAGCTCTGCTCCCACTGCAAAGAAAATAACTGCTGTGGTCAGAATATCTAAGACAACAAACTGAAATGGAAGCTGCTAACCACCTGAGGCCATCTTTCCCATCCTTTCCCATACTATCATCCCACACAGAGTTGGCCCCATCCAGAAATGGGTTAAAAAGAAACTGATTCAGGAACTCTGAAGAGATGCTATAAAAAAAAAAGAAGAAGAAGAAAAACCATGAAGACAGATAAAGAAAATATACTGCAAGAGGAACTGCCTAACGAATCAGGGGAAGGTAACAAAAATTTATCATAGTATTAAGAAATGACAGACAACATGATATCCCTTTAAAAAAACTAAAATGAATTGAAGTAAGAGCCATAAAATAACAGCACAAAATTAAGTCAAGCTGTCTGTGCATAGGCATGAAATGAAATAAAGAAACAGGAGAGATGAAATCTACATTCAAAACACCAAAAAAGAATAAGCATAATTAAAATACTATAAGGAATATTGTGAACAAGTTAGAATTAACTAGAAAAAAACTTTGTTTCTTTTCCAAATTAGGTAGACAATGATAGAGTTGAAAGACAAAGACTTTCAAACATATGGGTATCCAGTGACACAAATGGCACAACATGATCTAAGAAATAATGCAAGAAAACAATCTTAAAATTCAAACAAATTAACAAAAATTCCTGAATCTGTAGATCAAAGGTGTACAACATCTTTTATGGGAAAAAATGGATAAAAATATGTCAAGTAGATTGGCATGATACAACTGAGATTCAAAAATAAGTTCTCATTGGTCAAGTCACAGTGATGGAGGGGAATTAGTTTAGTGCAAACTTACCCACAGCAGCACCAAAAGGTGGTGGAACCATATCTACCAAAGTCTGAAGGCAAGAAAATAGAACCCTATAATTTTATACCCAAGCAGTTGATTTTCCAGATGTCATGGCAACAGATATTCTGTCTCAATTGTGCCAGGACATAAGAAACAATCTCCTGACTCTCAAAAAATAGTGCTAACCAACAATCAAAAAATACAAAGAACTCAGGTAAGACAAGGCCAGCAATGTATGTGTGTGTGTATGTGTGTTTAGGGGAGCAGGGAACAGAAAGAAGAGAATAAGGAGGAGGAAGAGGAGAGGATTCGTGCTGAGTATTGAAACTGTATAAATGCATAGCAAAGTCTAAGCTTAAAGAGACACAACAACGGTGGTTTCAGAAGAACATGAAAGAGTATAACTTTGACACAATGTGACAAAATCAGGAGGTGGTAGAATTCAGGGTGAGAAGAAGTATAGGTGTTCTAATTTCTTCATCTTTTTTATCCAGGCATTATCACATTCAGTAAAAGAATTTAATCAGTGGTTATCTCAAAATCATGATTATAATGCCTTAAGGCTTTTCAAAATGTTTTCTGCACAACTATTCAACAGTATGTTTGTGTGAAGCAAAATTCATCTGAAGTTTATAATTCCTTCAATGTTATTACAATTTACATTTCTTCTCTTAAATTCAAGGAAACATATGATCCTATTTTTTTTTTCTGTCAGTCAATCTCTGTTTATTTCTCTGTCATATCCTGTGTATTTCATGGAGATACGCCTACGATTTGCTCACCAAGAGTTTATCACAGTTGTTTCTGGGACTTGGAAATGTTTATTTTACTTTCTTTGTTGTATTGTTCCATATTTATTGAATTAATATTTACAATGTATATTTGCCACTTTTCTGGAAAAATTATTTTTTAATTAAAATAGAAATGGAAGTGTCAACTGTTGCACACCTGTGAGGTTTATACCTTTATAAAGGGAGGTTTATTTAACTATGTCTCCCTCCATTTGGTAAGCCATTGAGGCAGCTTACCAAAAATACACATAAGGCAAAATGACAATATAAATAACCAGAAACTGGAGGAAAGAGAGATTGGGGTGAGATAAGCACACAGAGATATATGCCATTTATTCATGTATCACTGCTAGAGCTCACCCATGGACTTGGCCTTGGGCTTCCAAGTTGCTGAAGCAAAGAAATGAACACGGCCCAACTGTCCCAGAGAACTGATGTTTACAGTTTCTTTTGAATATACATAGAAATTTACCCTCCCAGTCTTGAAACCTGAAAAAGTCACATTTGTATTTTTTTTTTCTCTCTTTTTGAGACAGAGTCTCACTCTATTACTCAGGCTGGAGTGCAGAGGCACAATCTTGGTTCACTGCAACCTCTGCCTCCTGGGTTCAAGTGATTCTCATGCCTCAGCTTCCTGAGTAGCTGGAATTAGAGGTGTGTGTCTGCATTTGTCTTATCCAAGTTCCTTTCTCATGATACCAACCATCAGAGCTCCCAGATAGTATCAAGGAGCTGAAATTCATCAGATCACTGAAGCTGGACAATGAGCTGCCAGACTCCTCCCCTGCTATGATTGCCTAACCCACTGCCTGCTTCCTCTTGACCAACTCCTCTTCCTTAACCCTCTCTAAGTCCTGTTTTCCACATGTAGTTTCATTTCTCCCCTGCTATATAAATCCCTAATTTTAGTTGGTTGAGGAGGTGGCTTTAAGACTGATCTCCATCTCCTCAGCCACAGCACCTGAATAAAGCCTTCTTCCCTGGCAATACTTATCTCAGTGAAGGGCTTTTTGTAAGGTGAGCAATGAGACCTGGGATTTTGGTAACAGAAAGAACAACGCTCTTTTTATGTTAATATTTTTTAAATGGATGCATAATAGCTGTACATCATTTCAGGGTACATGTGATAATAATACATTCATATAATTTGTAAATATCAAATTAATGTATGTAGGCGATCCATTATCTTAAATATTTATCTATTCTTTATGCCAGAAACATTCAAATTATTGTTTCAGCTATTTTGACATGTACAATAGATTATTCTAAACTGCGCTCTCCCTATTTCTCTGACACTAAGTCTTATTTCTTCTATCAAACTGTATATTTTTACATAATCAGCTTCTGTTCATACTCCCCTCCCTCTATTCTTTCCACCCTCTGGTAACCACCAATCTGTTCTCTATCTTCATGAGATCCACTTTTTTTAGCTCCCACATGTGAGTGGAAACATCAATATTTGTCTCTCCGTGCCTGGCTTTGTTCAACATAATGCCTCCAGTTCCTTCCATGTTGCTGCAAATGGCAGGATTCCACTCTTTATTATGGCTGAATGCTATTTCATTGTGTGTGTGTGCCACATTTTTCTTATCCATTCATCCACTGATGGGCACTTTAGGTTGATTCCATAGTTTGGCTACTGTGAATAGTACTGCCATAAACATGGGAATGTGGATATCTTTTCAATGTATTGGATTATGGGACTGTCAGTGTCTGGCACCCAGGCGGGCTCTCTCTGCCCTTTTCAGCCCCTTGCTGGCCTAGGGACAGGCTGCAGTTTCTCACTGGCACATCCTCAAGGCTGATCTCAGCCCCTGAAGTCCCAGCCTCTTTGGTCCACCTTCCCTTGCACACCCTGCTTCCTCCAGTGACTTGGCCCCAGTTTCTATCTCGGTGCAGTCCCTTGAGCCTGGCTTTAGGATAGACAAGCTGACTGCTGGGCTCTTCCTCCAACCCCACCAGACACGCTCTTCTGTGTTTCCCACAGCTCCAGCTTGGTCACCATGAGCCAGCCCTGCCCCTCTAAATCTTGCAGAGCCACCTGCTTCCACAGTTGTGTCCAAGAGGCAGGCTTGGGCCAGGCCCCTCAGGAGGGACTTGGTCATGTGTCCTAGACTGGGGTGATTTGAAGGCAGAACCCCAGTTAAGGGCTTGGGAATGGTTCCTAGGAAGCACAAATGAGAGATAGAGGGAATAAGACACAGGAGGGTATAATTGGGCTCAGGAGGGCTGAGGCAGCTCCCACAGTCCCAGAAGCAGCCCTCAGGCCAGAAGGCTGGGGAGAGTAAGCCCTTGAGGTGGGCCACTATGGCCAGGGAACTGACCTCCGCGGCTGCAGGTGACCTCAGAGGTGGCCAAGGATGGAACTAGCCCTGGGCTTGGGAACAGATGGCCCCCTTTCCACTCCCAGCCCTCCCCTCCCCATCTTGGAGACGGTAGTGTTTTAGTCCCTTGGTTGCTTGCTTAGGAAACTGACAGTGGAGTCACTTTTATCCCCTGCCTAGCTGTGTGTCTGAACAAGTTCCTCAACCTCTCTGAGCCTCCATTTCAGCTGTTAAAAAAAAAAGAGCCTCCCTCAAAGGGTTGTTATGAGGAAGAATGGAAAAGGTGCACAGAAAAGGACGCAGCCAGTGCCCAAAAAACCAGCCCTGGGACAGGTATCGTAGCTGCGGCAGCTTCGGGGGACTGCGGTACCATCAGACTCAATGAGGCAGTCACAGCACCTCATCTCCTGGGCACTTGCCCCTCTGAGGGCCCTCCTGATGGCTGCCCAGTGGCCTGTCCTCAGCCAGGCTGGGGAGAGAGGCCCTGTCGAGCGTCTCCCTTGTTCCTGGGCTCACATCTGCTCCTGCTTCTCGGCATCCTCGTGCCCTCACTGCGGCCTTCAATGCATCCTGACAGCATTTGGTGGTTGTCAGTCTTCTCCCAATCTGTGTCATGCTTGGCAGAAATCGAAGCTGGCGTTTTGACACAAGGGGAGAGAAAATCCACAAGGAGGATGTCAGGGAGCTCAGTGAGAGACGCTGCCATGGTCAGTCACAGGGTGCCTAGCCTGGGAGAGACCCGGGGGGTCAGGGAAGACATGGCACAGTCTGGACAGCAAAACCCATGTGGCACCACCCCATCCCCAACTGCAGTCCCAGTGATGGATGAGGGTAGCCCATCCCTGCCATGTGTGGGTGTTTCCAGCCAGCTAACCCCACACACCACTGAGAGTCTGGTAACACGGCTCTCCCCATTGCACGGGTGAGGACTACACCACCTAGAGGCCACGTAACTCACCCGAGGTGTCACAGCTTTGATGTGCTAGAGTCGGTACTTGACCATGGAGCACGTCTGCCCTTAGGACCCAGTGGCCAGAACACTCAGCCACACAGGGTTATGGCAGGCACAGCCCTCATGTGGCTGCCATGTTCCAAAGCAGTTTCTCACCCAACCACACACTCGTTCAACCGGCATCACTGCCGTGTGAGATACCAGGCAGGATGGTCACGCCCACCGGTCAGATGAAGAAACTGAGGCTTACGGAGGGGAAGCAACTTACCTGGAGCCACCCAAGGCTTTGGGGTTAGTGGTGGAGCCAGAACTAGAGGCCCAGCCGTAGGGCTTCTGAGCACTGGAGAGAAGCTGAAGGAAGGGATGCGGTGGGGGGGGGGGGTGTGAATCCGGGAGGGCTTCCTGAAAGAGGAGGGCTGAGAGGCTGGCTTGGGAGGACTGAAACGATGAGGCCTGCTGAGAGAGGAGCTCAGAACTGAAGGGCAAAGGAGCTCAGATACAAAGGCCAAGAGGAAAGAAGGCTGCTTTCCGTGTGGACACTGCAGATGAGCTGAGATCCTGTGGGGCTGAGTCAGGGCCAAGGTTTAGATGAGAGCTGAGACCCTCAGGGGGCTTGTCTATCCTGGAGCATGTCCTGTCTGCAAATAGGTTATTCAGACACCCTCACATGGCACTCTCTGTGTGCCTGGCACCCCTGAGCAGCTCTGTAGCTGTGAACTGACCTACACTGCACCTCAGGCTGTGACACAGGGACTCTCATGAGTGTCTGCCTTACAGGTGAGGTTAGGTCACTGGCCCCAGGTCCCACAGCCCTGAATGGCGCAGCTAGGGTCTGTGTGGCCACGATGCCACCTTGCTGCTGTGTGCAATGGCCACTCCCCTGCCCTTGCCCTCCCCTCCATCCTGGGAGGTCATATAGTGATGGCAGGAGGATTTCACCCAGGCAGCCATGTGTGGTCATCCAGAAGAGTCCACCACCAGCTCAGCCACCACACCGGACCACACTTGAGTCAGAGGCACGGAGCTGTCTGGGGAGACTGGAGATCCAGCACATGGAGATGGGTTCGAGCCCTGGCTTAGCCCTGTAATGGCTGTGTGACCTCAGGTGAGCCACTTAACCTCTCTGGGCTGCCCTTTCCTCCTGGGTCCCGCTTCCTGCCCGGTGCCATGGGATGTTCAAGTGGATAAGGATACATTTTACAAAACTGAGAGAGATTATTGTGAGCCCGTGGGCATCACTGCCACCACAAGGGCCTCCTACTGTTCTTGAGCAATCCCTGGGCTCAGCAAGAAGCTTTTCTTTCCTCTCCTGGTCCAGTTTCTCCTGAAGTAAATCTCCCAGCAGGCAAGTAACGAGCACTACGACTGACTTGACGTTGTCAATATTCCTCCCACTGTTTGCCGTCGCCACATCCCTGGGGAACCTGGGGAACCAGCAAGAAAAATCCCTGCCTGAATCCGAGAGCTCTGATTCTCACCATGCCCTTGGGTTTTGTAAAAATGTGGAATGCCATAGTTGGGTCTGCTGTTAGACTTTATCCAGCCCAATTCCTTTACTGCACAGATGGGGAAACTGAGCCCTGAGGGTGGGAACAGCAGGAGAGGAATATTAACAGTTGCATCAGCACCTGCAGTTACGGATGATGGGAAGAAAATGCAACATAACTGATCTCACAAAGATGGAGGCGGAGTCCACCCAGAGCTCTTGCTTTAGGAGTGGCTGCAGCAGCTCCAGCCCTCACACCTCAGGCTCAATTCCAGAGCGAAAGATTCAGTGCCTTTGTCCTTCCATCTCCAGCAGAAGTTTTACTGCATCTCCTTGGCTCTTATTGGACTATGTGACCTCCCCAAACCAAGAGAGTCCCTGTCACCTGAGTCTACCATGCCTGGAACTCATCAGATGCACCTGGGAGGTTGTTTAAAACACAGATTTCTTGGCTCTGCCTTGGAGATTCTGTTTAGGTCTGGGCTGGGGATTGTACACCCAGGGGGATTTGTCACTGGTTCTCATTTGGGCTTTTCAAAACAACAGCAAGCAAGTCACTGTCAGCTTACAGTGTGGCCTGCAGCAAGTTGCTTTCCCTCTCTGGGCTTCAGGTGCCTCCCCTGCACAATCTTTAGAGTGAACTGTACGAGCTAAAGGATTTCTTTCCAGTTCTCCAATTTCATTCCCCCAGTCTACACCTATGAAGTATTTTATAGATGAAGAAATTAAGGCCCAAGTGGGGCAGAGCTGGGGCCCCATCCAGGTGTGTCTGGCTCTAAAGACTGGTGTTGCTCCCCCAACTAGACCACCCCCAGGGCTTCTCAGTTTCCTGCCCTCCCACCCTTGCCCTCTGCCATCCATCAAGGTCACTCTGTGACGTTGTCTCTCCCGGTCAGGAAGGCCCCAACCTGCGGACCCAGTCACGGCCAGCGAGGCCTACAGCTCCCAGCATCGAATCACTTTAACAGCTGAGGCTCCAGGCCCCTCGCTCTGGTGCCTGCTGGCCTATGTGGGGCCTGCAACTATTCCCCCCACACCTGTGCGTAAACATCTCCTTCCCAGCAGATGGGAGGGTAATGGGCATCTGTGCCACGTGGGGCCCTGCCCGAGGCCAGCAACCAGGGAACCAGGTGAGAAGAAGGGGGCATGTAAAGCCAGGGCTGGGGGGCGGTGTGAGGGGGAGGCAGATGGGCCAAGACCTCAGTTCTCATGCCGGTCCCACCTATCGGCAAGCACCATGTTGCTCTTGCCCATCCGTAGACCAGAGGTGAGGTTTGTGTCACCTGGTCCCAGGCAGGGCTCACATTCGGAGCTCCCATTGGGGTTGGTGTGAGGATTAAAATAAGTACTAGATATAAAGCTGAGAACGGGGCAGAGCACACAGCAGGCACCTACTAAGTGCTTGTGGTGGTTGTTAGTCTAGACTCTAGGATGGAGGCTGGCTCTGTGCAGCATGTTCACCTCTGTCATTAGACGCCAGACCCTGGGTGAGAGAGGCTGAGTGACCAGCTCACGGTCACATGGTCAGAAAAGCAGGGCCAGGCTTCAAGTCTCCATCTGCCCTGAAGCCTGGGCTCACAGAGTCCCCTTAGTGACATCTACTGGCCTGAATCACTGGATCCACTGCTCCCAGCGGGGCACTGGCCACCTTCCTCTGAAGAAGGATCAGCTGGAAGCAGGCTGCCCTCTCTGACTCACAGCATGGGGTGGACTCTGCCCATGTGTTACCCTGGGCCAGGCCTCTGTCACCCCTGACAGCCCTGCAGCTGCCTCTTTTCTGGCCTTCCCGCCTCCATCTCCCCTTGGTGATCTGACCAAGTCACTTCCATGATCCCTACTGGCCTGAGAATGAAGTCCACACACCTCACCTGGCACCCAAAGCCATTGTCACTCTGGCCTCACTGACATTTCTGGCCTTGTGGAGGCCACAGTCTCATGTGCCACTTTGGTCCAGCCTCTGTGGACCATCCCCCACCACTCCCGGCCTTCGTGGATGCTGCTCCCTCCACCTGGGGTGCCCTTTTCTACCTTCAATGCCAGATAAACTCCTACTCATCCCTCAAAGCCCAACTAAGATTTTACATCTCCTTCTCTAACAGCCCCAGGACTGACCACCTGCTCCATGTCCCCTTCTCTCCCACTCACAGGTTCCTCATGCCCTAACCCTGAATATCTGTCATTCTCCATTTACAAGTCTTCCACCTTGGGAGACTCTCAGGGCTTCAATGGCCGAAGCCACGTCCAAGTACACATAGTGCACGCCAGGAGGGTTTTGTCATCATTTGTTACAGAAAAATGATGCCCTTGTACATGATGTCGTGTACGATTTCTTCCCACTCGTCCCCAGAGCTCTAGGTCTATCGTGCCTTTTTCTGGGAACCATGGGTTATGGAAGACAACAGTTTGCATTAGGTCCCTTAATTGGGCCTCCGAGACTGAGGCTTCACTAGCTTTAAGCAGCTGCTTCAATACTTTTATATACTGTTGCTGTGAGCTGATAACTGTTGTCCCATGATGAAACCCTAGCTTGAAAATCCCCTCGAACTTGGAAATCCAAGTAATTGGAACCCAACGGGCACCAATGACTTACTGTGCAGTCACGTCACTTTCATTTTCAAGGGTTCCGTCGCCATCTGTTGCAGCGCTCCTCACATGGGCACCACCTGCCAGGTCTGCCCCGCACACCCTGGCCAAGCGATGGATGAAATGAGTACTCAGACACAGGTATGCAGTGTAAGAGCAGCTAGGCGAATGCCCGGCTCTAGTGGCCAGAGAGCAGCCCCGAGAAGCTGGAACTACTTGCTTTTATTCAGTGCAGGCACAATGCCGAAAACCTGGAGCAAACACAACCTGCAGGTAACTAACATTTATCATTCCCATTTCAGGGAATGTCACGTGTGTGGATGATCAAAGCTGTTCTTGGTCAACATAAGTAAACAAACCTGCTTAAGATAAATTCCCCCACACTCCCTTGTACCTACTCCTTGCCCTCTGCCTCAGGCTTATAGAACTGTTACCTTTAGCTGTTCTCCCCCAGGGCTCTGCCAGAACCTTCTGACCTTTCAGAAGGTTTGCATCCTTTCCCTGTAGTTTTTCCCACCACTCTGACCAATCCCCCATAATCATTCACTCATGTATTCATCCACTCATGCACAGGTCTTCACTGAGCACCCACTCCAGGTTCCATGCCAGGTTCTAGGAGCTGGGGTTACAGCACAGAGAGTCAAAGCCTTCCCGCAGGAGTCTGTTCAATACACCCCCTGGAGAGCATGTGATCATGCCTCAAATTAAGCACCCTGAAGGAGAGGAAATGGACAGTCCGAGAGGGCAAACAAATTTGGGTCAAGGCTGGGCTGGTAGCCAGACAAGTGTACTGAGGAGGATGTGCAGACTTGAAGGGAGATGGTGTGGGGGGGGTTGGGTGAGGGGGGCAACCTGGCCACAGAGGGGGCAGGCCCCAATGGAGGAAGCAGGGGAGCAGGGTAGCAGGCACTCTGGGGAAGGAGAAGGGTGTCCAGGAAGGACCTGGGGCCCGGGACCTCCAGGGAGGGGGACTGGGGTGGGGGCAATGAGATCAGAGCAGTGGTGGAGGTCAGGTCACTGCAGTCCTCATGGCCCTGAAGGGTGGAGACCCAATTATGAGCAGAGGGAGGCCCTGACAGGATCCAAGCAGGAACACGACATGATCAAATTTTCATTTTGAGCCAGTCACTCTGCTGATGGGTGAAAAATGGATGTGGGGCCAGGTAGGAGGAGGTGAGGCAGCTATGGGCTGTGATCAGGGTCAGGGGAACGGAGAAAACAGGTGAGGCAGCTATGGGTGGTGATCAGGGTCAGGGGAATGGAGAAAACGGGGAGACTCAAGGGGAAACTCAGAGGATGGTTGGAACAAAGAATGAATGACCTCTTGGTCAAGGGGCTGATGCAGTGTTATAGGGGGTCAGGCAGTGGAACTGCTGCTCAGATTCCCCCGACTTCCAGCACTTGGCAGTCCAGGTCCTGGGGGATTGGGGCCCCCAGCATCATGACTGAGGAGCTCTGTCCACCTCTGAATAATCTCTTCTCTCAGGTGGAACTTGCTGCCCTGATGGGGCTGAGACGCAGAGTTGGAGGAGGAACCAGGCTGGGGGCATGAGGTGTCTCCCTCTGAATCTTCCTTGATGGGTTGGGTGACCTTGTGCAAGACCTCCTCTGGGCCTCAGTTTCCCCATCTGTTAAAATGAGGAAGTCCCTTCCAGCTTCAAGCTTCACCAGTGAAACCAGTCTGCCACCCCCAGCCCTCCCCCACCACCACATGAGCAAGGCTACAGGAGGGCACAGGGTTTTGGGGCAAGGTGACCACCAGTGAAGTTCAAATGGAGTCTTCCAGGGAGGCCCCAGAACCCAGTGTCCTCCCTGTGGTGGTCTCGGTGAGAACTGAAAGGATGGGTTACTGCTGTGATGTTCAGAAAAAGGCCCAAGTACTCTCCCCACCTACCCACCCTGGCATGAATTCAGTTTGGTAAAGTAGTAGTTATGCTGGAAATTTAATCATCATTTTGGATGATAAAGGAATTGAAAAATAAATTGAAAGTGTCAAGCACTGCATTAGGCAGAGTGATAGAGTAAGGCAGGGGGCCGGTCACAAGAAATTGCACAAATTTTGGTTTTCATAATTGCAGGATTAAGAACCAAGAGTGACGGGGCCAGAGGAAAGCGAGCTTCCCATGTGCCGGAGCTGGCTCAAACCAGCTCACGGAGCTGATGGGGGTAAACGTTAAAGAATGTTGTCAGCATGTTATTTAAACACAGACCACTATTAAAAATTAAATATTATTAAATTAAATATACCATTGTTAACATCTGATGAAAAAATTACATTAAACACAAAGTTAATAAGTACTCAGAATTAACTCCTAATTCTCTTTTAATATTGTACTATTGCGTATGCCTTTGAGATTATTTACATCTATCATATCTATTGAGGTTAATCTATGTGAGGTTACTTACAGCTATTGTATGGTGGAAACACTATGTCATAGCGTGTTACGTGTTTCTCTCCCAAACTTCCTGTTCAGTGACAATTCACTGAGAGTTGATGTTGACCATGGTGGAAGTATTTATACCGCAGAGATGGGCAAATACCACTAGTCAGGGCTTATTTTCCCGAAGAGCCAGTTGTTAAACATTTACCAATATACTACCGAGTTGGGGAAGAGGAGAGGCAAAGGCGAGAATAGGAGGAGATTCCAGTCTGGAGGCGGAGTCAGCATCAGAGACCATCCAGCCTCAACCCCAAGCCACCATCCACACACTGCTTCTTGGGCAGCTGGGCCCTTGATGAGTGCACACACACACATGCATGACGCACACATGCACACATACACACATAAGCACACACACGCATGCACACATGCACACATATGCATACACACATGCACATGTGCACACACATGCATGCACACACACGCACACATGCAAACACACACATAAGCACACAGACATGCATGTGCGCACACACACACATGCACACACATGCACATACACACATGCATGCACACACAGTGCACACATGCAAATGCATGCACACACATGTACACATGCACACGCACACATGCACACATACACAGGCACACGTGTGCACACACACATGCTCCCTGAACCCCGTGACTCAGGAGTGCCCAGGGCCACCTCGGGCTCCTTCCTGTGGACAGTGCCTCTCCCTGCTCAGGGCTGCCCATTTTAACAGCAGTGTAGGCATCAGGCAGAGGCTTGGCAGAGCTGTTTCTGCCTCTTACCTCTCCCTGAGCTGCCCCATCTTTTCACGGAGCTTGGACTCTGACAGCCCAGTGCACCCTGGCATTGAGGGGGGGCTTGTGATTGTCCCCTGTACCATGCGCAGGTTGTCCTGTGAGACCCTCCTTGACCATGGTTTCAGAAAGTCTTTGAAACATGGAGGCCATCACCATACAGACGCACTGGCAGGCAAGCTTAGTGTAACAGTGGCAGGAGCTGAGCTGCAGCCAACTCTATGGTTGGAAGCCTGGTCTCCCTCATTCCACCTTACATGGGTTACTTGAGTTACTTACTTGACTCATGAAGACACTTGAGCTTATGTCTCAGCCTGCTCTTTACACAGATGGGTAAACTGAGCCCACAGAGAGGCAGGGACTCCTCTGTCCACACTACCCTGGAATGCCACAGGCTTGAGGACAGGAACAGATACAGTGAGGTTACCATTGTATCCCCTGTGCCCAGAACCAGCTTGGCACTTAGGTGAACAATAAGCATTTGTGAAGTGTTAAATTTGTTGACTCGCTCAGTGAGTGAGACACACAGCCACAGCTTCGACCCACCTCCCCACTTCCCAGGCCAGAATCTCCCCAGCCCCAGCTGTTTCTCCCTTTACTGCCAGAGCCCAAGGCACTGCCTTCTTCCTCATACATATGGACAGGCGCTCCCTGACCTCAATCAGCTCAGATGCCTAACAGCCCATTCTGAGTTAATCCCAGAGAGGAGGGTGAGCCTTCTGCAGGGACCATCATTTATCATAATCTTTTTGACCATGAGGGCTGTTTTTAACATTTAATAAAAATGTGGGACCCCCACTTGCTACAAGCTGTCCTTGTAAATTGGAGGTAGCAGAGAGCAGCAGTGGCGAAGGCTGTGGTTCTGGGCAGAACTGAGGTCAAATATTCCATTCACCACAATCTGGCTGTGTGTCGTTGGACATGGCACTTTAATTCTCTGAGCCTCAATTTCCTCATCCATAAATAGGGATAATAGTACCTACCCCCAACAGATGTTGTGGGGATTAAATGAAATATCCCAAGTAAATCACTAAGCCCAGGGCCCCAGAACACAGTAGGTTCTTGAGGAATGGTGGCTGTTATTATTACATCACCGCCCCAGCGACTACCATTAGATCCCAATGATGGAGGAAATATGCAATGGACAAAGGCTGCTAGAAATGCAGAAATGTTTCTCAGTAGCACATGCAGAGAGTACTATGGGGCTATGTTATGTGGCAGGCCAATTATTCTGTCTAGAAATAGCCCTTGGTACCCAAGTGAAGTCAGGGCCCCTTGTAGTCAGCACCCAACAGTTTTGGTCCCCTAGGCTGGGAGCACCAACCATGGCTGTAGTCAAAACCAGTGGAGAGTCCTGAACTTCAGTTCGGGTGGCAGTAGCAGGCACCACCCCCAGCCTGGCCTCCCTTCCTACCTCCAGGCCATTTCCTGAGTGAGAGAGGGTAAATCCTCCCCTGTTCACCCCTCCAACCCCACACATTCAGGCCTGAATGGCTTTCTTCCCTATGAATACAACATCATCTCACAGGATGGACCAAGTGATGTAATAAAACTGGCTCGTTATATCCCTGTACATGGAGCCATTTATTGAACACACGACTGCTGGCCCCACATGGCCCCTGAGCCATATCCAAATAAAACAGGTTCCACAGTGTCACTTAATTAGCTGGGGAGGGGCAGGACATGGGGAGAGGGAGGAGGGAGTATGGGACAGAAGCAGAGAAAGGGGGTGGGAGGAAGGAAAGAGGTGGTCAGGAGAGGGGCAGAGAGGATGAAGGGCAGGAAGGAGAAAAAAGGGTGGGGAAGGGGAGAGGTAATGAGCAAGGAAGGGAAGAAGCAGAGAGAGAGGTTTTTAAAAATGTGTACTTGACTCTTCAAATCTCCCCTGAACAGAGGGCAGGGTTGGGCAGTCTCATTCCCACTGGAAGTCAGGACACCAAGTCCCACTGTGCTATGTAGGGTACTGGGCACTGGGGACCCACAGTGGATGAGACAGACAGGGTCTTCCCTCTGTGAGACTCACAGTCTGGTGGAGGAGGCAGGCACTCAGCAAATAATCACATCCATAATGCACAGACATACAGGCCAGCGGTGTGATCATCGTATGGTGATGTCTAGAAGAAGTGCAGGGCAGCAGTTCAGAGGTTGAGCTCTGAAGAGTCACAGTCTGGGTGGGCATCCCAGCCTTGCTACACACAGCCTGTGTGACCTCGGACTAATTACTTATCCTCTGTGGACCTCAGTTTTCTCATCTGTAAAATGAAAGCGAAATCCCTTGCTCACAGGATTATTGGAAGGATTAATGTAACCTGTATGTATAAAGCAATTTGAACACTGCCTGTGACAGAGTAAGCACTTGATAAATGTTAGTAGAGCACAGTGAGAGCCAAAAAGGAGGCAAAAGGGTTGGAGGCTTCTGAACTAGATCAAGAGGGTATGCTAGGTCATCTCTGAAAAGCTACTTAAGACCTGAGGGCTTATCCAGATGTCAAGAAAAGAGAAGGAAGAGCTGCCTTAGGCATTTGTTTTTCGTTTGTTTGCATCCTCAATATATCTTCCTTCTCTGTTGAACATAGCTCTAATTTTCCTTTGTGAAACAAATGACTCCTCATCTCAATCCATCCAGGTGGAGCTGATGCCACCCTGTGACTCCAGGGTGGGCTCCCCACCCCTGCCCATCCCATCAGCGATTCCTCCACGCTGCAAGGATGGAGAAGTAGGCAGAAGATCCAAGCCAGGCCAGAGAGTCATACTCTGTTCATCTGTTGTGCATTGCTATAAGGGAACAGCAACGCAAATGGGTAATTTATGAAGAAATGAGGTTTATTTGACTCACAGTTCTGCAGCCTGTACAAACATGGTGCCAGGATCTACTCAGCTTCTGCTGAGGCCTCAGGAAGCTTTCGCTCATGACCGATGGTGAAGAGGGAGCAGATACATCACATGGACAGAGGAAGCAAGAGAAAGAGGGGGAGGTCCCAGACTTTTTAACAATCAGATCTCACAGTAACTCATTGCAATGGGGATGGAGCTAAGCGATTAATGAAGATCCACCTCCGTGCTCCCACCAGGCCCCCCCTCCAATACTGGGGGTTACATTTCAACATGAAATGTGGAAGGGACACACATTCAGACCGTATCACATACCAAGAACTCTTGCTAAAATTATCAGGAAAGAGAAAGGTGAAGCCAATGTGGCATAAATGTGGGGATTTCCATAGGATGGCATTTCCCACCAGAGGGGAGAGCATGGCTGAGGATAACTCAACACAGAAGCACTGGTCAGGAGATGGAAGACAAGGTTATAAGCTGCTATCCCTTAAGCCACTGGATTCAGATGTGCTGAAAGCCATCAACCCTTGGACGTTTTAGTTGAATGGGCCAATAGATGCCACATTCCTTCTGTGTTTTGCTTAAACCTGCAGGGGTTAGATTTTCATTCCTGGAACTGAAACTGTACTAACAAGTAAAGCACATTCTTGGCCAAAAAAGATGACTTGGAATGAAGCTTCACAAAAGCCCCAAATATTGGCAGGAAGCCTGCAGCATGGTGGACAAGGCGAAAGGGGCCTCTGTGTGTCAGACTCAGGGGGACCAAGAAGGCTTGTTGTAAGCTGGGTAAGGGATGAGGACCAAAGTGGAGGCTAAACGACTCACTGTACTCAGCGAGACGACTTCAGTTTCCTAGGATTGATGTCCTTCAGGGCCATCCCCAGGAGCCTCACTTCTCCCGGAACCCAGACCCAGCTTTGTCCACTCCTGAAATGTCCAGAATCAAAGGGCTTTGGCCAATCAGGACGGGAAGGGACTATTAATAACACTCATCTTTTCTTTCCTTTTGCATTGGCTAAATAATATGTATGAGTACATTCTCATGGATGTAGTGCATTCTCATGCAGGTATATGGTAAAAAGTCTGGCCATGTGGAGAAAGAAAATAACCTTGATTTATAAATGAGGGTGGGCCCAGGAAGCCAAGTCATACACCTAAATTGCGAGGGTTCCGTGAAATAATGCACGTAGAGTGAACAGTGCCTGATACTTAGTGAGTGCTCCAGAGTGCTCCTGGTGCTCTCGTCCCACACTGTGGATGCCCGTCTGTTTCTGCAAAGGCTCCTGCATTGACCTCAGAGGACCTAAAGGGCAAGGACCAGACTAATTCGCCTCCTTTTCCTAGGAGCCTAGAACAGGCTCTGTGAAGAGTCCAGATTAGCAAAGTTTAAAGAAAAGATGCGTGAAGGAGGAGTTGGGGTGCCAGTGTGTCAGGGGACCCAGAAAGGGTCTCTGAGGGCAGGTGATTGACAGAGGGGTGGCCCCAGATTCCCCCACCCCATTCCTTACACCTAAAAAGCAACAAGTCCTCACTCTATGGCTGGCTAATGGAATGCATCCCCACACCTGTGGAAAATGAGTGTTGAGCCCCTTTCATGGAAGAGGACAGTGAGGTCACCCTCTTGGTTTCTGTCCAAGGCTAGCCTTTGGGGCGATTCATACGGGTCATTTGTCGGTGCTGACCTGGCCTCAGGGGCTGCGGGACCACACTGAGGTGAAGGCAGCAGGTTCCCAGGGGCAGGGATTTCTTCTCTGCTTGCCAAAGACCATCCTGCCGCTGGATTCAGTCATTCCTCCTGCCCCCACGGCGTCTTCCTGCCCATGCACTCTGCAGGAGCCCCTGTATTCTGCAGCCCACACCTGGAACTGCCCTCCTGTCTCTGCTCACTTTTGAAGAATCCAGTTAGTAGACATCCCATTTTCACAAAACGCTCCTCTTGACATCCATCCTGCTCCTGAGCATGAGCATGGGCTAACCTGCTCCTCACCCACTCTCACCATCACGTGTCAGTACAATCTGCCCCTCACAGAGGCTCATCAAGCAATACTCAGCACATTTCAGCAGGTTGCTCTGGCCCTCTGGTCTTCATGCTGGGACAAGGCAGTCACAAACCTTGTCTGGTTCAATGTTCATCTCAAATCTCTGCACAACACACCACCACCAAAAACAAAGTCCCTTACATGATGGGTCTTTTTTTTTTGGAGATGAAAACTAACCTTCAAAAATGAAGAGGAACCTAAGACATTCCCAGATAACCAAGAATGGAGAGAATCTATTCCGAGCAGACCTACTGTAAAATGGGATTCCTTTAAACTGAAACGAAATGACCCTAAAGTGTGACTTGAATCCACATGAAGAAATCAAGAGCACCCTCAAGTAACTATACAAGTAGCACATGTTACTAAGTCTCCACTCTACTTCTATCACTGTACTCTTTACTTCAGCTAATACAACAGCCTTAGGTTTCCATTTCAGCTCTTATTCACAGCCATCCCTTCAATTCCATTCCCACTGTCATTCATTCATTCATTTATAAAAGGATGTATTTATATATCGAAAATATATCCATTTGAACATTTTAATAGAAACACTTGTTTCATGGAGATATCCTGAAATCCCAAATCAAACTCAGTTAAAGTATATCTTGGTATCCTTGTATTCTGTGTCGAATTTTAGCAAAATTGGCCAACTCTTTTGAAACTTATCATAGCATATACATAAATTTGAAATCCTGTAAAGGCTGTATACAAAAGAGGGTCTTCAAGTTGCTTATAAAATTAAACATACATTTCCCACGTAATCCAGAAATCCTCCTTATAGATATTAACTCAAGTAAATTGAATACTTCTGTTCACACAATAATACATACACAGATATTTATAGCAGCTACATACATAATTACCCCAAACTGGAAACTACCAAGATGTCTCTCAATAGGTGCATGCAAATGGTGATATAGCCATGTAATAAAATACTGCTCAGCTATATAGAGGAGCAAGTTTTATTCACACACACGCACACACACGAGAATATTGACCTGTTGAACAAAATTAATAATGTAGCGTAGTATTTACAAATCATGTAGAAGTAAAACCTATAACAGTAGTACAATGGTGGCAGAGGAGACATGGAAGTACACTGCTGAAAAGGTTCTTAAAGTGAGAAATGGTGTAATGTCTCCTGGGCAGACTGTGCTAACGATGTCTGCTATAAACCCTCAAGCAACCACTAAAAGGCACAACATAGAGTTGTAGTTAACAAGCCAACACAGAAGACAAAGTGGAATCATAAATAATATTCAGTCCAAAAGAAGGCAGAGAAAGGGAGAAAGGTATACAAATAACAGATAGGACAGATAGAAAAACAACGAGATCTAAATTCAAACCCAATCAAATCACCATGACAATCTCCTTTTCCAGGGAAGGAAACCAAGACACAGAGAAGGAAAGGAGCCTGCCCAGCATTACAGAGAGAGTACGGAGAGGGCCTGGCCTTCAGCTCAGCCTGTGGGGCCTGCGCTCTAACCCAGTGGGAGCTTTCCCTCTGGCCAAAGACCTGGAAACTTCTGCTCCCCAGCATTTTGCCTTCTGCCGGATCCCTTGGTCCATGTGGGCACAGGGCTGGAAGGAGCCACAGCAATGATCTGTTCAACCCCTTCATTTTACAGCTGGGGAAACTGAGGCCCTAAGAGGTAAAGGGGCTTGCCAAAGGGCATGTCCTGAAGTAAGGCCACAGCTGGAATCACAGCCCCACTGCCAGCCAGGTTTCTCCCACCTCCCCCACTCCTGGGTTTCCTCCTTCCCCCTACACACTGCTGTGGGGGCCCCTGCCCTTGGTTTTCCCTCATGTCCCAGCAGGCATAAGAGTGCTCATCATTGCATTTGAATCATCTTGGAAATGCTCCTGAGGTGCTTTCCAGGAGCCATTTATTTGAATTTCCTCCTCCATGTAAGTACGTTCAGAGCCATCTGTCTTCCACAATCGTAAATGCCGGGCTTCTGACAGTGTTAGTGGCTTCTCACTTCTCAGAGGGCTTTTGGCCCATCAGAGCTGGGAAACCCATGAGGGATCACTAGCACGTGCTGGGGAAACTGAGGCTGGGAGAGGTGGGACTTTCTCGAGGAGTCACCTTGCAGGTAAGGAGTGAAGCAGAACCTGAACCCGGGTGTTTGGGCTCCTGGATTGAAATCTCCCCTGAACAGAGGGCGGGGTTGGGCAGTCTCATTCCCATTGGAAGTTACATGGATTCTGCTCTTTCACTGGCGCTTGCACCTGCTCAGCCTCAAATGTGGCTTTGACACTCAATTTCCAGGTGGGGTCATGATGTCAAGGTCACCTTGTTTCTGCCCCGTGAGCACCAGGACATCTGACTATTTTTTAAAATAGTTTCATAAAACAAATGATTCACACTGTTTGTGAAATATTCAACTGATACCAAAATATAAAGAAACAGACTGTAATGAGAGCCCTGAAGCAATGTCACTAGCTTTGGAGGAATATTCTGCTAATCATCCCTGGCTGCTTGGTCTTCACACTCTAGTTCATGCTCCGTCTCCTCCTGTCCAGCTCGGCACTCGGGAGACTGCCCTGTGTGCACTACATTAGGGGTGCTTGTGACAGCTGGCTTCTGTTGGGTTCAGCCAATGGCTGGTGCTGCCAGGAGACCAGAAGATAGGAGGAGAGAAGGTCAGCGCATTCCTTCCTGCTTTTTCCTGGATTCAACTTCATGTCTGCAGGTACAGGCTTATGCAAGGGGCAGGCTTAGGCAAGGAGCAGGTAGTCATGGTCAGGGGAGGCAACAGAGACAGTGTCTCCTTCACTCCTCAGCTCCTTTCCAACATGCCACCCTCCCTCCCCTTCCCCTGCATTAGCATTTGCAGAGGACTCTTCAGGACCTGGCATTGTCTCTTTCTTTGTTCTTCATAGGTGTCCCCAGCCACATTGCGAATGCCATGAAGGCAGGATGGAGTCTATCTTGATCACATGTGTAAGCCTAGTCTCCAGAACAGCACCTCTAGGTGCTTAATAAATAACTGTTTTATGGATGTAGGGAAAAATGAAGAGCTCCCAGCCTGGAGGAGGATGTTGGAGAATATTGGGGGAGGATGGCCAGCACTCAGTAAACCATCCTAGGGGTACAGGGGTGGTTTAGGGAGAAGTCATGGAGGAGGGGCCTGAGCAGGATGCAGGACAGGAAGGAGCGGACCTGGGTCAACACTCAGTCACTCCCTCCTCCCTCAATCGTCAGACATTCCCTGGGCACTTTCTTTTTTGTTTGTTTCCGTTTGAGACAGAATCTTGCTCTGTTGCCAAGCTGGACTGCAGTGGCGCGATCTCGGCTCACTGCAACCTCCGCCGCCCAGGTTCAAGCGATTCGTCTGTCCCGGGCACTTTCTATGCCCCAGGCACTGAGATGGAAGTACCTGCTGGGCATGTCAGAACCTATACCTCCCCTGAGGAGCTCTCAGTCAAAAGAGAGGGACAGATACTCCCCTAGGCACCTGAGATTAGGGAGAAAAGAGCTGTGGTAGGGTATGCAGTGACTGCCACTGCAGTAAAAGCAATATTTACCGAGCTACCAAATTCCCTGGGCCTTCGACTCTCAACCAAAAGAGTCCAGCTGCTTTCACCTAAGAGGGAATGTAGTTGCTTGCAGAGCTGAGAGAGTCAGCAGGGAACAGCCTCGGGCACAGCTGGGCTCAGGGGCTCCAATGGCATCACTGGATGGCTCATACTCTTCATCTCTCTCCACGTTTGCTTCTGACTGTGTAGGAGCATCTTTCTCTTTGCTGTGGGATTTATTCATGAGGCAGGAAAGGGAAGGTGGAAGGGGAATCATAACCATTGGAGCTCTAAGCTTAGATCATCCCACCCAGTAACTCCAGAGGGAAGAGAGAACCGCTCTGTCTTATAACTATAGATAAGGTCCCAATCAAGGATTCTAATAGGCTGATTTTGGTCACATGCTCTTCTTGGACCAATCACTATTTCCTGGGGGAATGGATTGCTGTGATTGGTTTAGTCTAAGCTGATACCCTGTCTCTAAGGAGAAGGGTGGGATAGAGTCACTGACTGATAATCTGGTCAGAATATCAGGGCCTGGGGAGTGCAGGAAGCTTACTTTCCCAAGGGAAGGGTGATAGGAGTGATAGATACCAAAAACAGAGAGGGAAAGAGATGCCGGATGAACCAAAACAGCCCAAGTGCAAATTGCAGTAGATATTATGATTTCCTTTTATAAATAAAGAAACTGGGTCTCAGAGAAGCTAAGAAATTGGCATAAATTAGCAATGGGCACAATCGACCCTTGAACCCTTCTCTGCTAGACAAAAGTGCCCCATGTTTTAGCCCATGGACGGCAGTGCTTCCCAGGAATACCGGCCTCTGCAGGCATCTCGGCACCTCCTGAGTTCCAGCAGGTTTAAACTCATAATTCCGGCTGAAATAGGAAGATTCTCAAAGCTCAGGCATTCAGGTCCCTCACAGGCCCCATGGCTTACAAACCTAATCTTCATGATGGATTTAATTTAAGGTCCCCTTTCCTTCTGGATCACAGAGTGCAGGAAAATGCCACTCCTGGCAATTTCTTGTCAACGGAACCATGCTGGGAGTGAGTGCATCAAAGGGAAGAGAGACCTTGTCAGTGCTGCCAGGGGCAACGTCAACCTGGAGGTGCCCGGAGCATTTAGATGGCTGAGGTGTGAGCTGCTTGCCATGTGACGATGTCCTCCAGTGAAGCACACAGCTCAGAGCACTCAGACTCAGCTAGAACCTCCACAAGCCTTCCCTTCTCCCCCTGCTCCTTTTCAGCAATCAGACCCTCCTATCCCTCCTGCCAGACCCAACCTGTCCATTTCATTTAAGGAATGATTCAAAGCATACAGCTCAACAGGGCTAGAGGGACCTTGAGGAGCCTTTATTCCAACCTCATTCATCTTACAGATGAGAAAATAGAGCCCAGAGAGACCTAGACACTTATTCAAGGTCAGAGAGTAAGTCAAGGGTGAGGCTGAACCAGAGAACATCAGGACCCCCAGAGGGAGGGCATCTCATGTCCAGGTCCTGGCATGGACACGTTTACATGCATATTTAATCCTCACAGAACGATCCTGTGCAGTGGGTGTTATTAGCCCCACTTTATTCTTGGGTAAAAGAAAGCTCTGAAAAATTAAATGCTGTGCTCAAGGGCACAGAGCTGAGTTTCAAACTGCTTTGATTAGCACAAAAGTCTCAGCGCTGAAGCACTGTGGGGGTCATTTGTCCATTGGCTGTTTGCTCTCTGTGCCGTGAACCCCATTGTGTGATGCTGGATCCCAGCTGGCTGCATCTCCTGGACTCCCGCGCCTGCTGGCTTCCAGTTAGCACCGACAATGGAGAGTGCTAGTGAAGACTGAAAGATGGGAGCTGGGGAGAAGCTGCTTCTGGAAGAGGTTCTGGCTGTACCAGGTAGCTACCAGTGCAATGGTTCTTTGGTGACTCTGGCAATAGCTACAATGGCCAGTTGCAGCTGCGTGGGGTGTGGGTGGCTCTGGCAGCAGTGGGCCTAGTGATGGATGACATCAGCAAGACATGCAGTCTTGAGCTCTGCAGCACCACCTCCTCTGGTTTGTGCTGCCAGGACTAGGGCTTCTCTTTCTTTTTTTTTGAGATAGAGTTTTGCTCTCATCGCCCAGGCTGGAGTGCAGTGGCTCGATCTTGGCTCACTGCAACCTCTGTCTCCTGGGCCCAAATGATTCTCTTGCCTCAGCCTCCTGAGTAGCTGGGATTACCAGCGTCTGCCACCACGCCCAGCTAATTTTTGTATTTTTAGTAGAGATGAGGTTTTGCCATGTTGGCCAGGCTGGTCTCAAACTCCTGACCTCAAGTGATCTGTCTGCCTTGGCCTCCCAAAGTGCTGAGATTACAGGTGTGAGCCACTGCCCCTAGCCTTTCTATCTTTTTTTTTTTGTTCTTTCGTCCCTTTCACCACTTTTATGATCAGCTCCCTGCATTCACTCCCTTCTGTTTGCAATTTCTAGTGTACTTCCTGTTTTCTCTAAATTGAGCCCTGAATGATATAGCACTTGGTATCAGCCGCGCCACCAGAAAACAAACCTTCAATAATGGGATTTGGGAGTGGGCTGTTCGACTTGATTAGGCTTAAACACAGTGAGAACCTCATGGCCAGGGACAATGGGATTGTGGTATTATGTCTTGGTGTGCAGGGACATTGAATCACTTAAATCATCACTTATGGTTGCCTGGGACAAAGTGCCTATTGAACGCTGAGAACTGTCAGCCCAAGTGGCTGCTGCACTTGGCCTCTGAGGTAGTAATCATGACTTATCAGAAGGAACGAGGGGTGCAATGGCTACTTATGACAGTACTGGAGAGTTTGTAGAAAGAAAATGACAAGCACTGCGTTTCACCTCTCTGCTCAAAGCATGGATGGATAACCAGCGATTAGATTGCCCTCAAGGAAACTTTTGTGTTTTATAGCTACAGGGCAGACACAAATGAAAATCAGATCTAAAATGTCATCCTGTGGGTGGTAGAATTGCATCATCCGTTGGACTCCCAACCTTACTGTCTCTTACTTGAAAGCGAAGGCATTGATTGGGAAGGAGGGGCCTCTAGGAATGAGATGTATTCCATGTATGTGTGCTGCCGCAACCCGTTTTCTAAATGACTTGTAAAACTGAGTAAGTCTTAGAGGCCAGAAGGGCCCTGCAGCAATGCCAGTCCCCAGGCCCATGCCCTGACACCTGGGCCTTATAACCCAGCCTGTCTGGTGGAACCCGAGCCTCTATACAAGGAGGGCTGCTGTCTGGGGCCAGCAGCAAGCGCTGGTAAGAGACACCAGCAGCCAGCTGCCTAGGATTTTGGTGCAAAGCCATGTCCTCTTCTGTAGATAACTCTTCTGCATCCAAGAAATAGCTCTTGGCTTTCTACTGAGCCCTGGTGTAACCAAGTGGCTTCATTTTTTTCTGAGAAAAAGAAAATGAGTTACTATTAGTTTATAATGATTTTCTCTTCTTTTCTCCTCTCCCCTTTCCCTATTCCCTGTTTCCTACACAGCCCTTTCAGAAATGCAGATGTGACATTTCACCTCCAGGGGATGGCCCTCCAGGACTTGCCTGGGACGTTCATCCGTCAGGAAGGTATATGGAAAGCATGCCTGCTTGGCCTCTTTTACGAGTTATCCCTGCCCAGGAAGGCGCCAACTTGGCTGTCTGTTAGTTAAGACACCAGGTTAGACGGGGGACCCCCTGCCCTCCCACACTCCCCAGGTTACCTTATAAAAATGTCTGCTTTCTGCTCCAAAGGTGAAGCAAGACATTTAAAGGCAGGACACTTTTTACCCCTTCCCCAAGCTGGCTCTGAAATAAATTCACTTTTCCTCTAGCAGGTCTCGCTCTTGTTAGTGGGACTCTACAATGCAGTGAGCAAGTAATCTGCCGTTCAGTTACACAGGTAGAGGCGGAATGCCTGACCCTGGGGCACCAAGTGATTGTGACCCAAGCAGCCAGTCTTGCCTGGGTTCTATCTGCTCCACAGGGTTATACAGTCAGCATGTGCAGCATTAGCCCATCATCAGTCTGGACCTGAGCACATCCTGGAGGCAGGTAAACTGCATGGGTCAGCGGCCAGGATCTCAGCGAAGCAGGAGCGACCAGGAGCAAACCTCTCCAACATCGAGCTGGGAAGGAAGCTGCTGTTTATTGGGCCGGGAGTCTCGGCAGACTCGCGTCTCAAGAACCGAGCTTGCCAACTAGAAAATCCTGTCCTCTTTTAAAGGCTCACAGTCTTAAAGGGTACGTGTGAGAGGGTCGGGATCGATGAGATAAGTGAGGGGTACCTTAGGTGGGGGTCTAATAGTGATTAAGCAAGAACAATGCCTTCCAGGGAAAATTCCTCCACACCAGGCCTGTGATCTATGGATAGGATAGGAACTGCAGTGTTGGGGCGGGGGATGGTTTCTTCTGTAGCCTCCGGCTTCCACTAGTGGCACTGGTTTTGCCTCCTCCGCTGACCTTGCGCCTTCTATTTTCAACTTTCACTTCTCCTTTTGAAATGCAAGGCTAAGGGGAAGTGGTCTTAGACGCTTAAGAGCAAGGGGTCTCCTTCATCAGAGCACCCTCTCCAGTGGCACTACCATCTTTTCCTCAACCCACATCTGAGCCTCGAAGAGCCTTCTCCTTCATCCGTCGTATTTGTTTCCTGTGACTTCTGGAACAAATGACCCCAAACTTGGTGGCTTACAACAAGAGAAATATATCCTCTCGCAGTTCTGAAGTCTGGAATCAAGGTGCCAGCCAGGCCAGGCTCTCTCTGTAGCCCGTAAGGGAGAAGCTGCCTTGTCTCTTCCAGCTTTGGGGCTCCTAGCACTCCTTGGCTCATGGCTGCATCACACCAGTCTCTGTCTCCATCTTCACACAGCCTCCACCCTGTGTCTTTGTCTTCTCCTTTTCTGTCTCATAAAGATGCTTGTCATTGGATTTAGGGCTTGCCTAATCCAGGATGATCTCATCTTGAGGTCTTTACCTTAATGATGTCTGCAAAGATCCTTATTCCAAATAAGCTCAGATTCTGATGTCTGGGTGGGCACACCTCCTCATAGGGAGAGGAAGAACCATAGACCCACATCAGCTGACATATGCTAGACCAGCCAGAGGGGATTCTGCAGCCCTCCAGAGGGACCTGAGACAGGGAGAAAGAAGTCCTCCCAGTGGGCAGGTCTTCCAGCGGCACATCTGTCTGTCCACTTAGCTGCGATGGGAAAATAGACAGAGGCAAAGATCTGATTTATGGGCAGTGGCTAATTGCTTAGTCAAATGATCAGGGACTTGCAAAGAGTAACATGGAAGGATTGGCAATAAGGAGATTGCGGCCCCAAGTGCCCGCCAGCCCTGATGCTGGCACAGAAGTGGCCTGGACTGCATCTTGCCCCACGGTTCCGTGGATATCTCATATGTGGTATGATGTTCACTTTTTATTTTGATGACCAACACGGGGGAGACGAAGTTCCCATCCATACGGTGATAGAGTGGCTCCTGAAGTGAGTCACACCTCCCCTTCCACTGCCTTTTCGCTTCCTGCCAGCTCCTACATTCCAAGGACAGGTAATTACATTTTACATAGTTTTCTTTTTTAATACTCCAATAAATATCACCTGTAAAAATCCATTGGCATTTTCTATACTTAATGTATAATAACTGGTCTTATAAATCTAAATTATCCCTATAAATCTAAATCAAATGCCCAGGTTTAAACGTATTCGAGTCATTTAATTAATAAAGTGCTAGCACATAACCTCTACTAATCTGTTTACTTCAAGCCAACTCTTGAAAGAATGTCTTTCTCTGCAATGTGTGGGTGGGAGGAAGGAGGGATCCCAGGGTCCCTGGGAAGTTTGCAAACTGTAGGCACTGCCCATCTTCAGGGTGCCCTCCAGAGCAGCCTGGGCCTCTTTGCACCTGGCCTCCTCCGGCCTCTGGGTCACTTTCCTTCCAGGGATGGAGAAGGTGATCAGAGCAGCCTGAAGGTGTCGGTGTGAGCAGGAAACAAGAGGCCTGGCTTAGCCATGAAAGTGCTGTGTGACCTTGGACAAGTTGCTTACCCTCTCTGGGCCTTGGTTTCTGCTTCTGTATAATAAGGTAAGGACTAGATTGTCACAGAGGGCTTTCTTAGCAGCTGTGGGGAGGAAGTTGAGGTTTGTGGGGGGTTGACCCATGATGCACAAAGGGTGTGATCTTCAAGTGACTTAACCTCAGTTTCTTCATCCATACTTGTGGGGTAGTACTAGTACTAGCCTCATAGGGTTTGGGTGAACCTGAGACAAGGAAACAAATGGAATGTGCTTAGTTCAGGGTCTGACTAGTCAAGTGTCCTGTAAATGTCAGCTGTGACTATCCTCCCAGGGCTGCATCTCCTGGGTAGTTTGCCAGGTTATCAAAATGATATTAAGAAGATTTAGCACAAGTAAAGTGAAAACTGGGGATTTCAGTGCCCAGAGCCTGTGTCTCCCCCCGGCTCTCACTTTCTGACCCCTGCCTTGGGTTTTAGCTCCTGCTGCCTCTGTTTCCAGTGTGGACAGCCGAAGGTCCAGGGCTCCAAGGGTCAATTTCTCTGAGCATCTGGGAAAGGAAAAGCACAGATCTGGAATGAAATGTGCCTCCAAAAAGCCAAGAGCTCTCTCAGCATTGTGTTCACATGTTCTCTGCACCACTCAGGAGGCAGCAGCAGGGCTTTCAGGGAAGAGCAGCTCTTGGCATCCACAAGAACCTGGAACCCTCAGTGGGACCCAGGCCAGGCCCCAAGCCCTCCTGGAGGACCCTGTCTGTAGAAGACTCCAGGATACAGCCTGGCAGTGAACCGGGGCAGGGTTTCCTGATTTGAGCAGGACAGTAGTGAAAAAATTGCCCCACCTATAACCAGACTTCAACAGAAGACTGAAGCTGTGCTTAGGAACTGCAGGACACCACTGCCCTTGACATTCCTGGGAGGATCCCTGAGCCTCCAGCAAGGCCAGGAGGGGGACTCCGGGAGGCTTTCAGGTTGCTTCCCACAGTTACAGGGGGCCACATGACCTAGGAGGCCTCCACAGGAAACCCACCCTGAGATGAATGGGATCAACGGGGACCAGACTGGGCTATGCTAAGAGGTGAATAACAGCATCTCAAAGAGATTCCTTTGTGTTTCTAGCTGTCAGTAAATGTCTACCCAGCTACCCAGACTAAAAACCTGTTCATCGAGACCCACTATCCATTCTTTACCAACATCCTGGTGACCACTGAATCCCTGCTCACCCACCACCTCTCCGCTTCCTCACTAACAGCACCTGTGACCCATCTCTGCTGCCTTCATCGGGGAACTACCATGCGCAGTCCTGACGAACACTGAAGCCTCCCAACTGGGCCCAGTTCCACTACTCCCTCCACTTCACCCCTCCCCATCCCTCTCTCCACTCTACCCCTCCCCCAGCCCTCCCTCCACTCACCCCTCCCCATCCCTCTCCCCACTCTACCCCTCCCCCAGCTCACTCCACTGCACTCCCCCAGCTCTCCCTGCTCTCCGCTCCTCCCCACCTCTTTCTTCCACTCCCCCATTCCTCTAGCCTATCCCCTACTCCACTCCTCCGCCTAGCCCTCCCTCCACTCCACCCCTCCCAGCCTACTCTCCATGCATTTCTAAATTGCACATCCCAGAGTCTCCCGAGGCCTCCTGCTCCCCAGGCTCCCCACTACACTCAAGGTCAAGGTCAGACCCCTCCTTGTGGCTCCTGAGGTCCCATGGGGTGCAGCCCCTGCTGCCTTATTTACCTTCTCAATCCTCGCCACGCCTCACCTCCCATGACCTGCGGGAGCCTCAGGGACTTGCTGTCCAGCTGGCATCTCGCTCACTTGCCTTCTCCAGGGCCTTTGCATGAGCTCTTCCCTGGGCCCTGAAAGCCCCTCCCTCCTCACTGACCCCCCTGCCCTTGGGTTCAGGTCTACGCCCTGAGATGAATGAGTTAGCTGTGACCAGGATCTTCCTGACTGTCCAATCCAAGAGGGGCTTCCTCTGTGCCCCACAGTTCCATTCTCACCAGAGAACTGACCACCTAAATGGACCGCCCATTTCTCCACTGCCTCCCTCATCTGACTGGGAGCCACCTGAGGGCAAAGGCACATCTCACCCACCCCTGTATCCCCAGGATCTGGCTTCAGACCTGGCCCAGTCAGGGGCTTCAGTGCACATTGACAGAGGCATGAAGAATACCAAGCTGGCAGAGTGTGGAGGGGCAGTGTGTCCCAGTGGTCACACTGTGTGGCCAATACCATTTGTCACTCACTAATACCCACCTGCCCTCTCTTCCTCCTTCTCTTGCTCTCATGGAGGATAGGAGCCTATTATGAGGAATAATTCTGATTGGTCTAAATTAGCCATGGTAATCTCATCTCTCTTGGCCATTGATTGGTCCAGGATAAGGGATAGACTTATCTGGAATAATTCTGTGACTTATTGCTCTCCTTCTTTCTGGCTGGCACTCAGACAAAATGCCTGAAGCTGTGGCAGCCCCCTTGTGACCATGAGGTAGCAAGCACAGAGACAAAGCCTAACAAGCCAAGAATAGCAGAATCGAAAAGCAGAGACACCTGGCATGTGCTGGCATCATGAGTGCCCAGCACCAGCAATTGCCCTCTGGACCTCATTTCAGGTGAGAAAAATAAACCTGTATTTGTTAAAGCTACTATTAGTCAACTTTTCTGTTACAGCCACACACAGTTGTCATAGATCTAGACAGATCCCTATTCTGGCACTGACTAGCTGAGTGGCCTTGGACAAGCCACTTAGCTTGTGAGCCACACTTTCATCCTCTCTCCAATGGACTGCTCCCTTGTAGTATGCTTTTCAAGCATCCTTGTAGTATGCCCCATTTATGCCCCTGGCAGGGAGAGGGAATTTTCTAGCTCCTAACCATTGTACAGTGCTGCCCTGGCATATAGCAGGGGCTTGATAAAGAATCCTTCAGCAGATGAACCACCCTGTGCCATGAGGGGCTCAGCCACCTGTGTGCCAAAGTATTTGTCCCACTGTTCTTGGTATATGAGTCATTTAGCATGCCAACTTTCTCAACTAGTTTATGAGGAGTTGTTTCCCTGAGAGTTGGGCTCTAGAAATGGATTTTCAGTGAATTGTCTAACTCGGAAGAAGAGTGACACAGACTCAGAGAAGGGGGCAGGTTCTGGTAGGGCTGGGTGTGGCAGGAGATGCTGCCGAGGGGAGGCTGGGATGGGCCTGGGAGGGTGAGCCGAGGGATGTGCTCAGCCCTGAGGTGCTCCTAGAGCACCCCAGACCAGGGGAGCCATGCCTGTGTTTCGGTGGTAGAAAGGCTGGCCCAGGTGCCCTGGCCTCAGCCCCCACCCTGCTCATCTCCTGCTGTCAGGAGGAGCAGGTGAGCACAGCCTGAGTCCTCTCAAGTCCGCTGGGACCCTCATTCTTGCCTTTCCCTTATTTGATGGATGATTATTTTGATTTAGAGGCAACATTGGACCACAGCTGTGGCTGAGGAAGGAATACTGGCCTCTGCTCATATGTTGGTGGCCCAGGTCCTGTTACTTCCCTGCTCTGCCTAAGTTTTCTCAAGTGTAAAATGGAAATAATGATAATATCACTTCCTAGGGTTGTATTAAATTCACATATTTTATCATTATTATCATAATAGAACATGATATTGTATTAATATATAATACTATTGTATATTATCATTATGATAATGATAAAATACATGAATTTGTCTGAAACCAGGGCTAGACACTTAGGAAGTACTTAATTATTCTGGCTATCATCACAGCCTCATTATCATTCTCATTTTACTGAACTTCACCACCACCTTCCAGGATGGGTGATACGGTGATAAGGAAACTGGGACTCAGAGGACAGCCACTTGCCCCAAGTCCCACAGCCCACAGCCTATGAATGTAGCTTGAATGTAGCCACAGAGAGAACGTGTGCTGGGCTCAGCCCTCCAGACCTTTTCTCAGGCTGTTGCAAGCACATCGTATGAGTCAGGCACTGCAGAGAATGGCTCCAGGTTAGAACAGAAGATGGAGAATCGCAGGCTCAGGCATATACCAGAGCTCAGGTGAAGAGCTTCAACCCAGATCTGCCTGACCTCAGACCCCCGTGGTTTTCATCATTCGTCTGTTCATCAGTTCACTCATTCGGCAGTTTCTGAGCCCTCACCGCATGAAAGCCCTCTTCTAGGCAAAGGAATCCCCTGCCCCAGGGGAACTGATATTCCACTACAGGGAAAAGAAAATAAACCTGAAGGGTATAGCATCCAGTGCTGTGAAGAAATGAAGGCAGAGTGCGAGGACAGAGAGCAGTGACAGGCCAGCACATTGCAGTGCCTGTGAATGCTTCATTATAAGGAATTTCAGGAGATGAGCTGTCCCCATCCCACTTGGCTTTGAGGCAGCTTGAAGTCTACTCTCCTTCTTCGTGGTATAAAATGATTCAACCAAAGGCACCCAAGACTGTTGCAGCAGGGGAATGTCCAGCCCCAGACTCCCTGGGCCAGTACAGTTTCTATTAAATAACCAGTCCTTCATCAAGGTTTATTGAGGCCACCTTGTGTCACACCCTTCAGATCCATTGTCTAGAGGGCAAGGACACACGGGCATATCCCAGGGACGTGGGAGATTTTTGTGCTCACAGAGGGACTCTGCCCAGGTATGGGGCTGCTTTGGAGGGGAGGTCAGGGGAGGCTTCCCAGAGGAGGTGGCATTTGATTTGGCTTTTGACCCAAGAATGTATTTTTTCCAGATGGAAGTGGATAAAGGGTGGGGTGGCGACTGCCCAGGGGGAGGAAGCAGCAGGTCGTTGCTGAAGCATCTGGGTTAGGAGTGTGGGCTTTAGAGCGAGGTGGGCAGAGGTTTAATCATGGTGGTCAACACTCGGCGACACCTCTCTCTGCCTTCATTTCCTTACCTGTAAATCCTAACAGCCCCTTCCTCAGGGGGTGTTGTGAGGATTGAATGAATTGGCCCACGGAGCCCAGTTTGAGGAGTGCCTGGCCTGGGGTCAGCGTTGGGTAATGTTGGTGACCTGTTCAGGGCAGAGCCCAGAGGCAGCAGGTGCAGGGAGGGTGCAGGCTTTGAGACTGAAGGGAGTGCCCTGACCCCAGCTCTGCTGCTTGCTGAGTGTGTGACCTCCAAGTGTTAGACCTGCCTCTGGGCCCCAGTTTCCCATCTGTAAGCAGGAGCTCAGGCCCACCTTGCAGGGCTGCTGGGTGCATCCACTATACAGCAAAGCCCCCAGCTCAGAGCAGATGCCTCTGTGGTCATTGTAGGAGGCCCAGCTGCAGGCAGAGCTCCTAACGGGTGAGGGCTTTTGGAATTATCAACAGGGAGGGATAACAGAGGTTGTCAAGAGATCAGAAAGGCCTCCAGAGGTCTCTAACCCTAGGTTGTTCTAGGTGGGGTGGGGCATGGGGGAGGGATCTTAAAGGGTAGAAAAACTGTAACTCTTCCCAGGTTCTTCAGGAAGGACATAAATGCATAACAAAGGCTTCAACTGGACCAGATTATGAGTTTTCACACACTCCATCAGCCCTGCAAGGTAATTATTCCCATGTTATAAATGAGGAAATTGAGGCTCAGAGAGGGAGTGACCTGCAGAAAGCCATGCAAACCGAATTTGAACTCAGGTCTGTATTACTATCTCTGTAAAGGTGTCTGAGCAAGACAAGTTTTGGGGTTTTCTATATCATGGAATCCAGTCTCTTCCCAGTAGGGAAATTATTATTAGAGAAACAGTCTGGAGTTCCATATTAGGAAGAATTCTCATCACTGCTCTGATGCTACAATAACTCCCAAATGCCTTGATAGATCTATGGTACAGAAGCCTCTAGAAGCAGACTCTGAGCCCACTCTTAGACAGTCTAGCTCTCTCAGCCTTATCTGTGGTCCTTACCTTCCACAAAGATTAAAAAATCTGAAGCTCAGAGAGGCTGAGGGAGCTCCCTGAGGTTGCATAGCAGGTTAGCAGCACAGTCAGGCTCATACCCTGCCCCACCCAGTTTTCAGGCCCCTTAACCACCAACTTCTAGATCGATTCAGTGGAAGTCACATTCATGGTTGTGTGTGAGTCCTGGATAGGTGAATCATGGCTCATATGGCTTGGAGCTGTGTCCCCACCCAAATCTCATGCAGAATTGTAACTCTCAATGATGGGGGAGGGACCTGGTGGGAGGCAATTGGATCATGGGAGCGTTCACCCTTGCTGTCTTTGTGATAATGAGTGAGTTCTCATGAGATCTTTACCACCTTTGTAAAATTGTAACAGGAAATTATGATAGTGAAAGAGATCAGATCTAACCGACTCCATCTAGCTTCTAACCTTTAAGCTGCTCTTGTTTATTCCTGGGCATAGGCTAAACTAACCTTGCAAAGAAATTCAGTTTACGGTTTGACTCTGAAACAAAATTGATAATAGTCCTTTCCCCAAAAAGACCCCCCTCTTGCCTGGGGACCAGTCCACCTTTGAAGGACTAACAACTTAGCAACAAGATTAGAAATTACAGTTTAAGGGTCATGCAGCCTCTGGCTCCAAGAGTCTGAACCTTCCCAAATTGCTCCTGGGGATAACATCACTATTGTAAAACCTAAGATCAGTGTTTGAGATACTTTGCAGACCCTGCACTTGATGGATCAGCTGACACTACCAAGACTGGTGATCTGGCTTAACCAGTTCTGTCATCCCACCCAGGAACAGAAGATAGCAAGAAAACTCACTTCCATTTCCTATGATTCCACCTCCAACCTGACCAATCAACACTCTCCACTTCCCGAGCCCGTACCTACCAAATTATCTTTAAAAATTCTGGTTCCTGAATGTGAACACACAGGGAGACTGATTTGAGTAATAAGAAAGCTCTGGACCCCCAGCCAGCTCTACATGAATGACTCTTTCTCCATTTGCAATTCACCTGTCTTGATAAATCAGCTCTATCTAGGCAGCAGGCAAGGTGAACCCACTGGGGAGTTATGTTACAACGTGATGGTTTAAAAGCATGTGGCACTCCCACCTCACTCCCTCTTGGTCTCCTGCCATCATGTGAGGAAGGTGTTTGCTTCCCCTTCCCTTCCACCATGATTGTAAGTTTCCTGAGGCCACTGAGTCATGTTTCCTGTTAAGCCTGTGAAACTGTGAGTTAACTAAACCTCTTTTCTTTTTAAATTATCTAATCTCAGGTAGTTCTTTATAGCAGTGTGAGAACAGACTAATACAGAAAATTGGTATTGGGAGTGGAGCACTGCTATAAAGATACCTGAAAATGTGGAAGCAACTTTGGAACTGTTTTAGGGAAAGGTTGGAACAGTTTGGAGGGCTCAGAGGAAGACAGGAAGATGTGAGAAAGTTTGGAACTTTCTAGAGTCTTGTTGAATAGTTTTGACCAAAACACTGATAGTGATATGGAAAATGAAATCCAGGCTAAAGTGGTCTCAGATAGAGATGATAAATTTATTGGGAACTAGAACAAAGGTCATTCTTGCTATGCTTTAGCAAAGAGACTAGCAGCATTGTGCCCCTGCTCTAGAGATCTGTGGAACTATGAACTTGAAAGAGATAATTTAGGGTATCTGTCAGAAGAAATTTCTAAGCAGCCAACCATTTAGGATGTGGCCTGGCTGCTCCTAAAAGCCTATCTTCATTTGCATAAAAAAAGATGGTCTGAAATTGGAACTTATATTTAAAAGGGAAGCAGGGTTTAAAAGTTTGGAAAATTTGCAGCCTGAACCATGTGGTAGAAAAGAAAAACTCATTTTCTGGGGAGGAATTAACCCCAAGCCAGCTGCACAAATTTGTATAAGTAAAGAGGAGCCTAATGGTAATAGCCAAGACAATGGGGGAAATGTTTTCCAGGGACTTTCAAAGACCTTCACAGCAGACCCTCTAATCACAGGCCTGGGGGCCTAGGAGAGAAAAATGATGTTGTGGGCCAGGACCAGAGCCCCACTGCTCTGTGCACCCTTGGGACATGACACCCTGTGTCCCAGCTGCTCCAGCTCCAGCCATGGCTAAAAGGGGCAAAGGTATAGCTTGGGCCATTGCTTCAGGGGGTGTAAGCCCTAAGCCTTGGAGACTTCCATATGATATTAGGCCTGTGGGTGCACAGAAGCTAAGAGTTTAGGTTTGGGAACCTCTACCTAGATTTCAGAGGATGTATGGAAATGCCTGGATGTTCAGGCAGAACTCTGTTGCAGGGGCAGAGCCCTCATGGAGAATCTCTACTACAGCAGTGTGGAGGGGAAATGTGGGGTTGTAATCCCCACAGAGTCCCCACTGGGGCACCACAAAGTGGAGCTGAGAAAAGAGGGCCACTATTCTTTAGAGCCCAGGATGGTAGATCCACTGACAGCTTGCACCATACACCTGGAAAAGTCACAGGCACTCAGCATCAGCTGCAGTAAGGGGCTGTACCCTGCAAAGCCACAGAGGCAGAGCTGCCCAAAACCTTGGGGGCCTTTGCATCAGTGTGCCCTGGATGTGAGACACTGAGTCAAAAGAGATTCTTTTGGAGCTTTAAGACTTAATGACTGCACTGCTGGGCTTCAGATTTGCATGCCACCTATAGTCCTTTTGTTTTGGCCAACTTCTCCCCTTTGGAATGGGAGCATTTACCCAATGCCTGTACCCCCATCATCTCTTGGAAGTAACTAATTTTTTATTTTACAGGCTCATAATCAGAAGAGACTTGCCTTGTTTCAGATGAGACATTGGACTTGACTTTTGGGTTAAGGCTGGAATGAATTAAGACTCTGAGTGACTGTTAGAAAGGCATGATTGTGTTTTGAAATGTGAGAAGAACATGAGATTTGGAAGGGCCAGGGCCAGAATGATATGGTTTAGCTCTGTGTCCCTACCCAAATTTTACATTGAATTGCAACTCCTAATGTTGAGGGAAGGACCTGGTGAAAGGTGATTGGATAATGGGAGCAGATTTCTCTTATACTGTTCTTGTGATAGTGAGTGAGTTCTCATGAGATCTGATGGTTTAAAAGAGGGGTGGGGAGTTGGGGAGAGATAGCATGGGGAGAAATGCCAGATATAGGTGATGGGGAGGAAGGCAGCAAATCACACTGCCATG